>JAHWFP010009685.1:882-19821 GCA_023313725.1 Lithobius niger
GGGGGGGGGGGGCATTTACCGCCCCCCCCCCTCCCTTCTTCGGGCAGTAAGTTTACGCCCCTGCGACCGATCTCATTTTGTCCTACCGACAGTTTTTTCCCTTGCAGCCTAATTTGTGACTTCATGTTTTAGTATTATGCGGGCATCATATGCGGCGTTACTGCACAGAAACAGCTTAAATAAAAGGCATAAAATTGGTTCTGCTTTAAGTGTACCATCAAAAAAAAAAAGAAAGCTTCTCCCGACCGACCCTAGTTGTAATTTAATTGGTATTGCAGCTAAACGTTTTTTTCCATAGGCCTTATGTCTGCTACGACAATTTACGTCTGAAACTCAATCCGCAAGTTAATTTCTTCTCCGCCTTTGGTTTTGTCGGTCATTGTGTCAGGATCCTGACACCCCTTCTTTCCTAGTTTCTTGCGGTAAACATAGGGTAAACCTAATCGTCGATCCAATTCTCGTTTTGTCCTTTCCGTTACCGATTCGGTAGCAAATCTACTTGGTGGAATAGATAAATGCGTTCATCACTCGCCATTTCTCCTGATAAGCTCAGAACAAGGTTAACTGGGATTGAAGCTGCGTGCCTCGAGTAAGGCAGCTACTATCTCACGTGGCTTTTGCTCAGAAGCGGCAAGTCACGTGACTTGAAGTGCACGAAGAATCACTGCGTCACAGACTAGGCGTGTAAACATCGCGTGACGTCACCACAGAAAGGAGCCCCAGAAGTTTTCTGGCGGGAGTGAGATACTCCTCGGACCGAGCGGTAAAAAAGAAGGTTACTAGCGTACACACGCCACATCTGTCACCGGGATCATACCCTTAGACGATCAAATAAAAGGTAAATGAATTCATATAAAACTATTTCCGCTAATGTATCGAGGAAAACTTAAAATATACCGGAGGGAGTTATGTGCCTTTAAACCAAACTAATAATCATTTTCGGTTCCAACTGAATGAATGTATAATAAAAGTACAACATATATAAAATTTCTTCTCGTTCGGTTTTGTAAAGTTGGACTGCATTTCGGTCTCCGCTATACTAAAAACTCGCGTACCGTTCATTCCCATTTTCAAGGACCATTGCTTTTTTCATAGTTAAAATGGTTTTAATTTTGTTTACGTGTCTAACATAAGGTTGAATACAGGAGTAAGGTTTCACGTGGACTAACACTACGTATCACCGTGTTATCTGAACCCAAACAGGAAGCTTATTCATGTTCTTTCCTGTTTTTACTTCGGTTCAGTTAAACCGTTCTTTTAAACATCAACCGAGGTCTTTTTTGTTTCTAATGCCGTAGAAGTTAGTCAGTACAGACAGTTTTATCTACTTACACCAACTTCATCCAAATGTTTTTTAGGTCCAATTCCTGAGTGAAGCAGCAACGGGGGTGAACTCACTGCCCCAGCAGAGATAATTACTTCTTTATTGGCAGACACGAACCAAAGTTTGCCTTGCTTCTCAAAAACTACTCCTGTAGCATGTCGTTTATCATCGAACGTTACCTGAAAGATAAAAAAAAAATGTTAGGATGAAATTAGGTTGTTATTGTTCCATCATTCCTTGAGAAGTGCTCACAGATTTACAGACCCTATGTTTCCGGTAAAAACAATATATTCTAGTGCACCAATGGACAGTGAGTTGGGGGTCTGTTCTTCATTTCCAATTAAGATGTTCACTTTTTTGTTATTCAATGTACCGTTGTGGATTATACAGGATTAGTTAAAAATGCATGATCTCAGAAGCTACATCCACGTAAGGTTGGTATAGGATTACGGTTTAGGATTCCCCTACTAGGTTAACTTAAATTTAATTGATTAAATTAAATTTTAATCAAACTCAAGGTATACTGAAACAAATGTAACATTTACCTTAGTGACAAAAGCTTCGGTAATAATTCGCAAATTTGAGCGTTGTCTCGCAGGCTGTATATAGGCTGAAAACGTGCTCCAACGCTGACCATTCTTCAAAGCATATACAGGATTGTCAAATCCTACAATGTTTTGAGAACATTTTTATTGCATGCTTAAATGGTCCAACACTTAAGTCAAAGGTTTAATTAGATCAACGGCAGCTGCTAATAGTAAGGACAGACGGAGTGGCAACAATACAAGACAAATTCAATGTCTTCTTATTTTCACCTATGAGTAACGAATTTACTTAAAGTGGCACTATCACCGAATGAAATGCGAACGAAAATACCGTGGCGCCATCTAGCGGCCGTGATATTGTTAACCTTTATAACTTGCTTCCAGGTGCACGAGGACGAACCAAATTTTCACTCATTATTTCAGGATGTCGTGGCTTGTTTGTTTCGTTAAAAGAAACGCCGTTATGCGTTCCTTCGCTTGGCGCAAGCAAGCGCTAGATGTTACTACATAGCGCTAGATGTTGTCAGATTTCGTCTGCTTTCAATCGGTGATAGTGCCACTTAAAGACATAAGAAAGAGGTAAAGATTTAGCCCATATTTTACCACCTCGGCAACGGAAATTCCTATTCCGGTATTCCAGCCCTTAACCACTTCCCCAACCACAATCCCGAGCCTCTGTGAACCACTCTTCCTCCCGAGCTGACTTCACAGCCATTTCACCAAGGCTATTGCACCAAAGTCAACATTTTCGGTGCTGTCGTTGTTCATTTCGCGCCTCCCCTCCTGCTGCTTTCCTTTTATCTCGCTATAGTTATCAGGGCGCATTTAGGCAACGACTCGCCTTTGCATTCTCGCAGCTAGAATTTAATCGCGATGGCAGATGTGTCGTCGCCATGGTAACAACGCTACCTGGATTAGCTAAATCCGACGTCGTTTGAGTAAATGGTTACACTGTTATAATCCGTGACAATGAGATAAAGAATTTCTCCTGGCGAAACATTTTCCCCGTCGCTTTTGAATCACATTATTGCCGGTCTTCGTTGTGAGCCGGAAGAGCTACAACCATCGCCATGTTGAAAATTCAGATCATTTCTAGCTTCTAGCTGCGAGAATGCAAAGGCGATAGTCGTAGCGTAAACGAGCCCTCAGTGCTCTACGCGACAAAACATGCCCTAAAGCGCGGGGACCCTCGAACCGGCCCCCGTCCACACTGAAACACGGGGGTCGGTACCTGATGTCCCACTTTCAAAGCCCGGGGCGGTCCCAAGCCGAGGCCTGGCCCAGCGTGGACGGGTAAGGCTGCGTTCATGGAGAAAATCCAACGACTAAGCGGACGCCGAAATCTTACGCGGTGAAGAAAAACAAGCAGTTCGCCCAGCCGCGTGTTGGCTGTTGTCTCCGCGGCCCGCGAGCTCCAAATCGTGTTTAAGTTTATGGCCGTTTTGAGCGGAAGCTTAAAAAGAAACGCGATGCTCACTCGACAGTATACGAATCAGTACAATGTGGCGCAAGCCACACAATATAACAGCACGAGAAGCTTGGTGGTTGTTGTATTAGAACAAATACGTGCCAATTATTAAATTACGGGCAGGTTTTTGCATCACGGAAACTAGCGAAGTGGCCGCTCGTAAGCGGCAACACGTGGTCCGCCATTTTCCTATCCCAGAGTGCAACTCAACAGACCTGGCTCCCGGGGCCCGCGTACGCGGTGCGCGGCTTTTTTCTAACTCAAACAGATCGGGGGACCGCGCGCGGGATGAACGATTCGCTCGTGCCTTCCCGCGTGAGCTTTTGACGTAAACAAACAAGCGGACGCGGAGAAGTAGCAAAATTCCTTTCAAACGCCGCGCCACGCGTCCTCTCTAGGCGTTGCGCGCGGTCCATAAACAAAGCCTAAGGCTCCGGCCCAGGCTTTTTCCCCATGTGGATGGGGCTTTACGGTTCAGACAAAAAACCAGAGAGAAAACAAAATATCAACCAGAAAACATCCATGCCAACTAAAACATAAAATGGAGACCTCTGCAGCAACTAAAAGAATTTCATCATTAAACTTTATCTAGTGGATGAATTCTTCACTGGCCTTGATGGTATACTGCTTACATTATACCAAACGAAATGTAAAAAAATAAGAGGGATAGTTATGCACATAAAACTCTAAAGAATCTATAAAACAGGTAAGGCTGCCTTAAAAAAAACCATCTAAATCCTTAAAATAAGTGAAACAAAGTAAACCCATTTAACGCATTTCCACACAGCTGACTCGTTTTGTAGCCTTAAATTTACCAATCCGTTGCAATTGTAATCAAAATTACACCAAGCTGTACAAAGGCCTACATCAAAGGAAAAAACATCCACTGCAATTAAAAATAAAATGGAAACTCAGAACAACACCAAAAGTTTGCAGCAATTAAAATAATTTTATCATTTGCCTCCATCTAGGGACGTATAGTTCATTGGACTTAAGGTGCTTGCTTACATTTACCAGACGTAATATTAAAAAACATGAACTGTGAACTTTTTGTTAACACATTTCCTTATTCGTTTTGTATAGCCTTAAATTGTCGCCACGTCCACGGCATTGAGCTGGCCTGTTACAAAACCATCATCACGAAACCAGAGCGAAGCCGGGTATACTATAAAATTAAATCTCGTATTTCAAATATTTCAAATTTTTCATATCACATTGTCATATATCTCAAATTTCATGTCTCAAATATCTTAAAATGTCGCTCATGTTAAAAATATCAAATGCCGAACATCTAAGATACCTCATACACCGTCTATTTCTACCTCATTTCTATTTCATATCACTTAAAGGTGCCTTTCCACCTCTTCATCTCCTGCAGCACCTTAGAATCTTCGAGCAATATAAAGAAAATAGCGGTAAATTGAAAACGGAACAACACTATTCGCAGCAGCGCCACGATTTTCATAACTAAAACGAGATCACGTGTGACCCAAATTAGCGTATTGGATGACGAAGAAAGTGGAGCATGGAACCTGTGTTTAGAACATGGGCACGCTATCGAGATGATAAACAGGCGTTTTTAAATTCCGTATCCAGAAATAATCATCCGCTGGTTTAAAGCAGCATTCCAGAGGGGTGATAAAACTTGAATCCGCGGAGAAGTATTGAGGTCGGGGGGGTGGGGGGGGGGGGGTAAGCTCATCGAAAATGGCCTCAAATCTCTAATTTGAACGCAGCCGATGGTTAGGTTGTCCCCGGAAGGAGGGGGAGGGGGAAGAGGAAATTAATGGGTTTTTCATACGCCATGCGTATAGTCAGTGAATCTTCACAATACCCTCCGTCTATTACTTGTAACCTAATAAATACCTACCTGTCTGGTTAACTGCATTATAATCAACAGTTTTGTAACCAAGTTCTTTTCCAGCTTTCAAAAATGCTTCAGCAACAGGAGTTTTGTAAGGAGGGCGAGAAGCGGTCATGGGTCCATCCTTTCCATGATGTGGTGCTAAAATAAAACACAAACAATGTGAGCATAAAGTAAACCATGCGCAATGGCTGTTTGCCTTGACGTCACCATGAGTTAGCCAATGACGAACGAGAACAACGGCTGTTTGGTCGTCTGATTGGACTAGCCCTATCACGTGATATGCACGTCACAGCAAACAGCCATGGCGCGTGGTATAGGCTATTCGTACGAGCAAGGCCGTTATTACGAGCCGTTATAACAATCTCGCAATGTTGTCCCACGGTTAGAAGCTAAAACTAAACAGAAACTACAACACCACGTTGGTTATGGTTGCACAGACTAGATACGAAACCAATAAAAAAAAATAAGAGTTTAGAAGACAGTGACTGGAAGATTGGTTTTTTCAAGAGAAACTTATTACATTGTTGCTTGTAAATATCGGCTAGTGCAGCATTAAAACACTTTATCAAGAAAGGCGACGTTTTTGGCAGACAGAACTGTGCCGTAAGGGCTCGTTTAGGCAACGAGATCTTCTCTCTCGCCGAAAGCTATTTGATAGGCAACCGTTATTTATTTACGATTAATTTCCAGTTCCTATTAAATGAATACGGTAATAGACAACAAATTCAATGTATTATAAATAAGAACACGGACAAAGAACAAAGTGCAACAGTCATTTTAAACATTGCTACAACATTGTTGCCATTTCACGCTATTTCCAATATTTGCTATTCTCGCTGAAAAAACAGCTTCTAGCAGTGATCAAACGACGGTAGAATAAATAGCTACTCCCAGCGAGAATTCAAAATCCAACATGGCGTCCATTTCGGAGTTATCGAATCGAAGACAAACCTTCGAATGCCGGTATTCAGGAATCTGTCCGTCGTCGTGTACTGAAGTAAAAATGGTTTTCTTGTTGTCATGAATCGACGCTGTCATGTTGCAAGCATCGTACGTTGTGTCGCGAGGCACAAGGAGAAAATTTGTGTCCGCGTTGTTGCCATGGTTACTATGCATAGACAACTCGAAAGCTGCACTCTCCGACAAAGGCGAGAAGCAGCCATCAGATTTAGTATTGACCAAGTAAAAGCTAGTGAGCGAGAAAATTGTCCTTGGGTAAACGCGCCCTTATCCAAGGAAAAGGTTTCAGCAAATTTACTGAGTCATTAAAAAACGCATTAAACTCATAAAACAAATGAAATTTGAGCGATGAAAATAGCCATACTGGAAGCATAAATTAAATATCTTGCAGCTGCCATCACCTTCGTAGGGGGGACCTTGCTTCCGGACAAACAGGCGTAGAAACACGTACGCAGACACACGCACGTGTTCAAGGAGTGCTGTTGCTACGGCACAGTTACTTTCACTGCGGCATCGTGACTTTAGCTGCGAGATGGAGTTGCGAGAACCGCAACGTAAACACGCCCTAAGGACCTATTTATGCTCCGACCTAGCTTTGCAGTTACTCAGCTAGAAATCAGTCGCGATGGCGTAAATGTCGTTGCATTGGCAACAGTGCTGCGTAGCTGAATTAGCTATTTTTGAAATCGTTTGGTAAATGCGTGTAGTCTTACAATTCGTGGTATTAAGATAAAGAATTTTTCGTAAATAAACAATTTTCTCACTCGTTTCTGAACTCGTATTATTGACTGTTTTCGTTGCGTCCCGGCAGAGCCATACCGTCGCCATATTGGAATTTCACACGATTTCAATAGCCTCTAGCTACAAGAATGCAAAGAAAAAATAGTTGCTTATAAATACATCGTAAGCCCAGTAAGCGATAACCAGTGGCAGACCCATGAAATTTTTTTTCGGGATGGGTGTGTATAGGCGAGGAAAAATAAAATGGAATTCCAACTGTGGTCCGGAACTTTAACTAGAGACTAAGGAGGTGGGGGTGGGTTTATTGAATCCCTTGTAGCCTTATAAAATAACTTATTTTCAGCAATGAAACGTTTCGTTTAACAAGACAAATTTCATAATTTTTTTTTTCAACTGGAATAGGCCAAATGCTTTAATGGCGAGCTTTATAAAATTCCATTCTTTAACTTCCGGTGGCACCGGAAGGGGAATTGGCCCTTTCATGTGTGGGCCACTGGCCACTGGCGAGAATTAGTTTACGGTAATAATAAAATTAAAATAAAGGATTCTGACCAGTTTCGCTTGTGGTTTCTGCATCATAATTTTCCAACTTGATGAAGTAGGGAAGAACGTCATCATAAGACCATCCTTGGTTGCCTAATTCAGCCCAAGTGTCATAGTCACGACGATTTCCTCGCGTGAAATACATGCCATTGATGAGCGTCGTACCTCCTAGGCCTTTTCCTCGGAACCAAAAATATTGCTGCGAATTAAAATTAAAATAATGAAATAAAAACACAACATTTTCAGTCACGTATTGTGGGGAATTCTAATTTAAAATGTCCTCTGGTAACTGTTCCTCAAGCAAATATTTCTCTGTTTATTTATTTTTAATTAAAAAATCACGTTGTTTACTTGGGATGGGTGCCTTAGAAAATTAGGGAAAATTGGAAATTAGCCAACGGCGAAAATCATACACTAGAAATAAAGTAGTTCAGTAAGCCACCTTTGTGCACTTAACGTTTCGTCGGAGTGGCATGACCCGGATTCGAACCCGGATTGGAAAATTAACTCGGTAGGATCAAGTGAATCACTTGGGTTTTACCCATACAAAACCAATTGGCCTTTTTAACCCGAAAATGTCACATGGAATGCTTTATCATCGTATCGACGCTCATCAAGCTATAATCACTTGGGTTTTACCCATACAAAACCAATTGGCCTTTTTAACCCGAAAATGTCACATGGAATGCTTTATCATCGTATCGACGCTCATCAAGCTATAATCACTTGGGTTTTACCCACACGAACCGAATTAGCCTTTTTAATCCGAAAACGTCATGCGGAAAACTTTGCAATCGTATCGAAGCTCATTCACGTTTACGGAAGTAAACTGCAAGGCAGTATAATTTATCACACAACGCAGTTTATTTACGTGCTTGCTATTAAGATTGAAACGTTAAAGGTACATTCCTCCCGGTTAGGTTTCCTGTAATGTTGCAAAGGCATTCATTTTTTATTTTCCCCATCGTGACAAATAGTTTTCCTACATTCACTTGTTCGCGCAGTATGGTCGAATATAGTGAGAAGGTATGTCCTTTTAATCACGATTTTCCAAAGCTTACTTGCAGAATTATAGCGCACTGGAGTGTTTCGGCCAAGACAAAAATAAGGGATTCTTCCGTTGTCTCGAAAAACCAAAACAAGCAAGATCGAGAAGTCGCGGGCAATTTCGGGATCAAGAAAAAGAATTTAATGATAGTTTAAAGATCAAGGCAATATCAAGAATGAAGAGAGACACTCGACTTTTGTCGATACAATTACATAACGCACTGAAAATGCTCAACATGTTTTCGCAGTCCAGAATGAACACAAATAATCGATTATATGTTTTTGGTAGCAGAGTGCCTTGTTGTTATCCAAAATAGTTACAAAAACAATGGCAGCCACCGATTAAAGCCGCTCCCCCCAGGAAGACGTAGCCGATCATAAATTACGTGCAGGACTCACGATACGCCGCGCAGACAATAATGTGTGTGTCTGTCATAGTTCCCGGCAGTAGCAAAGAAGCACTACCAACAGCTACTGAATCGAAACATAGTTGTGCACAAAACTGGCACACGATACTCGCTTCGTGCGTTGTATCATTGCCGCCGAAGTCATTTCCCTTAAACAAACAAAACGAACAAAATTTAGCGAGCCATCGCTCATAAAGTGTAAATGGACGCAGTTCTCCTTTAGACTAATGGCTTAGGTATTACAAAATGTGGACTCCCTCCCCCGAAACCGAAGTGAATAGACACGGAAAAATTAACTTTTTCTAATTAACGATTTATGTATTTATTTATTTTTTTAATGTTAAGCTGAATTGTTGTGAGAAGCAGCGTGATCATAAAATAATCAAGCGTTTTTACAAATATGTCAGTCATAATCTCTATATATATATATATATATATAGTATAATAAGCTTGGGTGGCACTGAGCAAATTCATCATATGTGTGCGCGTGTGTGTTACTGAAGTTCAAGCGAGAAAGGGGAAAGGGGTGGCTCAATCTGACCATGCAGTGGGAGAATGGGGGGGAGGGAGGCAGGAGGATGAGGGGGGGGGGATAGAGAGGGGGAGGGTGTCGGCACCATTCCGACCGGTAATTAAGTATTCGGTAATCGGCTAGACCGGCGCATGTTACGCCGGGAGTACAGCTATAGTTAAAAATAAATTCTTCAAGATACGTGAAAAATAATAGTGCTCCAGAAGCCAGATTACGGCAGTAATGTGCCGTAAAGTGCTTCAGCTTCCGGGGCTTCATTCCGAACCACATTGGGGAGGGGGAGGAGCGCTAACAGCCCTCCTCCTTACCCCCTTGCTGGCTTTATTTGGCCCCCTACGAAATTTTTTTCTGGCTGCTCAACAAAACGTGAGAATCGGGTTTTGGGATCATCACATTTAGAATGCACCTTACCAGGCGTTCAACACGCTCAAGAAACAACATGTTTCAGAAAAACATACGGAAAAATGAACAATGATGAACTAGCATATCGCTCGCTGACATTGGCTCAATAGGCGGCATCATGCCTGGCTTCCCTCTAGGTGAAATTTTTCTCCAGAGAAATTCCTGCTTTGCAGCAATGTTACTGCATGATTTTTTAGCGCGCTACTTCAACGAATAAACGTAGTTCTACTTTCCCTCTCTTCTGCTCTTCAGACTAGTTATGCACATTAGGCCTAACACGTGCAGATTGGGTCTAAGCTGAATTCGACCTTATGACATGTGGCTTGCAAGACGGACGCGTTTAATCATTAAGCCGCAATGACTGTATAAAGACAATATTCGACAGGATAATTTATTTACTGAGGGTTACTGGTTGTACTCAATCAGACGTTAAATGTGCTATCAGACGTTACAAGCCCTTATCAGATGAAAGAAGTAATGTTTACGTTGTCACCCTCACTGACAAGCTATATCATTAAAAGATATTTGTATTTGTATAGGTCAAACATAAGTAAAACTCAGTTTTAAGGGCATTCATTAGCAACAGTTTTTCCACTAAATATTTGCAACGTATCAATGCTTAGTATTTCAATACCCCAAAATAGTTCATTTAGCGCTCTTGTGTGAGGGTATGTGGGAAATATGCGCAAAGCATCTTTACAGTTACCTTGACCTTGACTTTAGCATCACTATTTAGCACGCCACATTTTGTTAGGCATTAACTAGGTAGTTAATGCCTAGTAAGCGAGAAACAAGTATATGTCGTATCATACGACCTTCACAATATTCGTGATACTTTGACTGAAAAACTTTAAAAAAAAAAATCTGAAAAATCACGGGCCTTTCTGGAAAAAAACAAACGCGTTTTGGCGGTTTGTTTAGGATGTATCGGATGTTTATCGAATTTTATTGAGTGTAACTCATGCTTCTGTTTTAGTTTATCAGTGTTTTTTTTTGTTTTTTTTTAGGTAGACGTAGTCTATTAACGGTTGTTGGTATTGCTTAAGGTACTAGCATTACTATAATACAGTCGCCATTGTAATGGACCACTTTTTAACAAATACCTTTGCTTACAAGTAATTAACTAGCAGCTTGAAAATAACTAGTTATGAATTTATTAAAGGAAATGTGGAATTGATTTGAGTTTATTGCGCTACAGTTTGCAAGGAAATCATTGACAGAAGATGAACCTCATACCGCAAGAGTAGATGCTTGCGAATGGGTAATGGTCGTATATAAAAAAAAAAAAAACATTTTCTTAAAAAATAGGAATAAAAACGTAATTAATGTGGAAAACAGGGTTTCCAAAGTCAAACAAACCATGATTAACCCTTTAACGCCCATGCCAAACTGGATAATTTTCTTGGGGCCGGTCACGGGATTCGATTCGGCATTCCCAAGGTTCGCAGACAAGGATGCTGACCACTGGGCTGTTGCTGTCCGCTTTACTTGGGGCCCCCGGGGACCCCTCACAAAGCTCGCATTGCGCGTTGGGACTTAGTTTTTTGCCGTTCAGTAGCCGTCCTTTTAAAGGGACGCCAGGATATAAAGGGTTATGAACAAATTAATAAGAAAAAGGGGGGAAAATGCAGGAGTACAAGAAAACAATGCAACCAAAAATGAAAAGTTGTCAGTGCTAGCTTATGATGATAAGCAGCATTGCTAAGCTCATTGGGTTTTGATCTAATAACCGCTTAAACCAATGCTTCTTGAGCCCAGTAAAATACGTTAAATTTTGGTAGGCAATGAATAAAAAAATTTAGTATAAGTACATTTGTGGAGGGTTTTCCTTAGCAAATTTTGGTTGGGCGACATAAAAAGACAAACTTACCAGGGCCAGCTGGCTAAAGTTTGTTTTTATTGCCTATATGAAAATATACATTACCTTATTTTTTAGCACTCTCTCGAGTTCTCATTGCTTCTTCCGGAGAAAGAAAGTTGGCTTCCCTGCCAGTCCCGTAGCTGCCTCACCGCGCATGCTCAGCCGCAGTCCTCCATATACAAGCATTGGCGCATAACCATTCCTCATCTCTTTTACGATTCTGATAGGTGCAACTATGACCGATCAGAGGAGAGGACCTGGCGGGCTAAAGGTAATGTATATTTTCATATAGGCAATAAACACAAACTTCAACCAGCTGGTCCTGGTAAGTTTGTCTTTTTAGTTGCCGATGAAATTATCATTACCTTATTTTTTTAGCACAATAACAGACTTCGTCACAAGGCGGCTGGGCCATAGTGACAGTGCCTTGGCTACGGACTAGCTCCCCAAAGTTAGCCGACTTAGTGAACCTGAAGCGACGTGCGTAGAAGACGGACGAGTGACGGGTGATCCTAAGTCATGAACTGTAACGGAAAGAACCACTTGGTTTTGCTGGCTGGTGCGAAGTCAGCTACCGCAAGGGCAAAACCCGAGTGAGGCTGCTGCGACACGTACGCCAGGGAGATGTTAGAAGGTATCACAGTCACAAACAGGTTCTGGGGCAAGGAGAGGTGTTTCCCGAATTTGGCGACCGGATCCCCGGGAAGGACGAGAAGCGATAAAGTTGCCTGTAGCCCAGAAAACTTTGCTGTGGAAACAGGAAATGGCGTGAGGCTTCAATGGGCAGGTACCAGTGATGAAGGAAACAGGCTGAGTGGATGATCGTGTTGGTGACTGGTGGAGGAAATGCAGTCGTTGGAAAGATAAGAACGCATGGTAGCCCAAAGGGAGGCACGGACTTTATGATCCGAAGAAGTCAACGAATTTGGGATAGAGTTTCGTTAAAAGTGGTTAGACAACACAGGGTCACGTTCCGTGTTTGGTCAAGGGGAACCGAGTGCAGAAGCTAGTAGTTGGGGAAGCGTCGATTCGAAGGACTGTGGGGAAGAAGGCCAAGTCACATCATGGTCCCGTTTTGCCGGCGAAGCGAGCAAGAGGAACCAGCCTGGTGTGTGGCTAATGAGCATGTTATGGTAGGAGAAGTAGTGATCGATTCAGTGTCATGTTGTTTGCTTGCACTTGGGCGTGGAAAGCGGATCCCTGCTCCGATCGGTAGCAGAGCGTGTGGAAGCGGAGAGCCAGGAGGAACATGATGAGAGATCCAAAGGAGCATGGGGAGAGGAGGAACCCGCTGCTGTAGTTGCTACCTTAAGGGTTCTCACCCGGCGCTTAGGGCATGCGCATCGATTATTAAACCAAAGGAGATTTTTCCTAAGGAAACGTAAGTTCCGACTAGTGGCGAGTTGGCTGCATAGGACAGTGGATGCAATGGCGGTATGAACAAGCAGAGGAGGAATCGAAGGCTTGGAAAGGAAGGGGTCGGCCAAAGGTAACAACGAATCCAATGACCCGTAATTCGTAGTTAATACGAGGGCTTCCATATTCCTGAAGAGGGCTCTAAGGGTCTGGTGGTACGGTAGGTGCTGGGCGGACCAGACCTTCCTTAGGTGTCTCTGTAACTCGAAGCATCACGAGATAGAAGGCAGACCAGAGCGCATTGCGGAGCGATCAAATAACAATCGTCCGATACGGTGGTGAGAGAGGGCAGGAAGGCATAAGCAGGGTGGACGCAGAATGCAGTCGAAAGGACCAGAAAAGAAGATGACAAGTGAGGCCTGGTTCCGATTTACTCCGAAGGGCAAGTGGGATCTTCTAATAGTTCAGAGGGAACCGGGCCAAGGCCGAAGCGGAAACCCAGTTGAAAAGCTGAAGTATGAGTCACTAGTAACAATGTCAGTACTGTTAGGAAGGGAGACAGATCGTAGAGTGCGGCCTGCACAGGCCATATATGCTGAGGACGGTGTATCATGAGAATAGGGAGAATCCCTGTTATTGTCAAAGAGGGTGGAAAGACAGTCCCCAGGATCCGTGGTTGGAGCGAGTAGACGATGTCTGGGTGGAGCCGGATCGTAATGTTGATAGGGACCGGAATCGTCTATGGAGGTAAGCATCGCCTTAGATACGGAGGCTAGCTAAGCCGCTGTATAAGCGGAGGGATCAGGATCAGCTGGTTCTTATGTTTAAAGCTGTGGAGTGAGGAATGCATAAGCTTATGCACGTGAGCTTTGTAGAAAGCTGCCCCCTATGGAGCGTATGGAGCAAAGAGTAGCGGTGCGCGTGGTAGCGGAGAGTCGGGAGGAGCTTAAAGTGGTGTGGAGTAGTTCCCTGGAAAGCGGTGTCGTAGATGGCGGTAGTGCCTATTCCAATGTGGTGCTGAAGCCAAAGATATCAGGTTGCAGCTTACCGGGTAAATGAAAGGAGCGGACAAGGGATCGGGAGTGTTGGACTGTTGAAGTCCTATCCGGGAGCTGCAAAGCCTAAGTGAGGATTGGAACAGTCTATAGTCTATAGAAACAGCAATGGAGCAGAATATGGGATGATATGTAGGACTAGGAATGCCGGGATTAGTACGCTGTTTCTTTTGGCAAGGAGACCAAACCATGTGTTTGGAAGGAAAGAGGATCAGGTGTAGATGGCTGTGTCCTTTTGGAGGCATTGAGGGGAGAGTTCAAAGTGTATGTACTGTATTTTGGAAAAAGGTTGTTCACTCTGCTGGGTGGCAGAGCGTGTGACAATGGAAGGCCTTGAGGAACACGTGGATAAGACCAGCAGATTGAGGAGTGAGGAGAAGGCAGCTTGTTTAGGCCACCACTGTCGAAGTTTATTCGAAGTTTAAGGGTGTTCCTTAGTTTGAAAAAGTTTAACATGAAGAGGAAGCAAGTTTTGACTAGCCGAGAGCTGTTTGCACGAAGCAGCAGAGGTTTTAGCTGTATCAAGAGGCAGGAAGTGGAGCTGAAGGTTCGGACAGAAATGGATGGACTACTGGTTATGTCAGATCGAGTGAATCCAACACTGTTGATAATTCAAAAATCTCTACACCAGCGCGGAATGTCCTGATTGAACAGAGGACACAGAATATGCCAGACGGATCAACAGACCGTCTGTTGTTGCCTTATCCTATGGTATAGCGGAGCGTGTAGGTTTGGAATGAAGCGAGGCATAGCGAGAAGCAGTACCGACGGGAAGGTCAGCCGAAAGCAAAGCATTGGGATGCGGAGTGGAGTCACAGGACTCAAGAAGACTTGAGTCGAAGTTAGTACAAGAATCGTACCCCCGGATCGGGAGGACCGAGCGGAGTAGGAGGGTAGAACAACGCCGAGCAGATCAATGGTTCCATAGGTGAATCCATGGTGTGTGGCCGCGTAGGATACGGAATGGCCGGCGGATTGCAGGCGGAGTGGTAGGCGGACATGCGGACTGGACCTGTTGGGGAGAGTAAAAAGTACTCAGCACAGTCGTAAGATGGTTTAGAAGAAAGTAGACCGGACTGCACCGTCAGAATATATATTCGATAAAGGCTATGAAATAGGATGCACGGAGGGTAGCGGCGCGAAGGGATATCTTACCCCTTTGTCAAACCAAACAACATTCGATAATGGAAGGAGAAGGACGCGAAAGAAGACAATGCAAAGCCGGGACTGTAAGCGGCGATGCGGACAAGATCCAAGGAGGGTGCGCAGAAGCAATGTGCAGTGGGTAGCAATGCTGGCACTGCACGCAGCAGTTGATCCGCGGAACAGTCAGTTTCCATGTTGAAGGAGGTATTATATGTCTGGGAACTGTTCTCTGGTCACCGAGATGGTCCCTTTCTGTGGAGCAAGCCAGGGAGGAAGACGGGGAGGAATCGAAGAACATGATCCCATCTTGGGCTGTGGGCAAACCGCAAGGCGGAACCTCCTGGCAAGATATAGCCCTATTCTAGGTGGTTACAGAGGATCGACGTAGCGGAAGGAGGATCGAAGGTAAGGCTTTATAGCTTGGTAAGCCGCAGAATAGAAAGCAGCCGGAGTGGTGGTACGTCCCCCTGTCCCCTCTCCCTCCGTGAACAGCAAGGCAGTAAGGAGGGAGGGAGAATGAGCGTGGATCGTGAATCTGCCCCGGATAAAGATGAGGACGTGCGAGGTCGAGGCGGATTGCCGAGGGGAACCGTGCCAACGTATTGGTCTTGTAAACAACAAACGATGGAAGGTCCAATCCAGCCAAGGGCACCTTGAACGCTCCTCCTGAGGAGCGCAGGGACCGGTACCGGAGTGATGGCCCAATCCTTTGTGAACCAGTTCTTTAAGGAGAGTATCCAAACCTCCAGGAGCTGGACAGTAGTAGGAGGAACTGCAGACCGGATCGGGCAGGCGGAGCGAGGAATGTAGTTGGATCGCAGAGGATCGCTGCCAAGCAAATCACCGCCAGGCGGAGTGCAGCTATGCAGAGTGGCACCCAGTAGATAGTCGTCAATCGGAACGTTGTTAAGCGGATCGTTCTCATGAGGATTACCGTCTGATCTGTGTTCGGGCCGACCAAAGCAATGTACGGACGGCCATACCAAAGCAATGTACGGACTACCCCAGACCAATACCAAGAGCACACCCCAACCACCAGAGGACGTGAAGGGGTCCAAGGGGACGAGCGAGGAGCGGCGGGGCGTGGAACGTAGTGGAAGAGCAGCCGCATCGTGTAGCAGCCAAAGAACAGGAGATGAGGAATGGTTCTGCGCCAACGCTTATATACGGAGGAATGGCTTAGCTACGAGACTGGTAGGAAAGCCAACTTTCTTTCTCTGGAAGAAGCAATGAGAACACGAGAGAGTGCTTAAAATTAAGGTATGTCCATTTTCATTGGCAACTAAAAACAGGATTCATTCCTAGTGTGGTAATCCGTCACCAGATGAGCAGAAATATGAGCACCATTTTTACCAAAATTGATAGGGGTTTTATAGACGCACAGATGGCGTATATTAACCTTTTATGTACTCTCACTGTTACTTAATTTTAGGAACCAGTCAATGGTCGGATACATTTTTAATTCAGATAAGCTTAAACGTAGGTGAAATAACTGAACATTGAGTTTTTTTTTCCAGCTGGTTTGAAACAAGGAAAAAAACATGATAAAATCCCCCATAAAACTCTTTACACGGACTGGACAATAGCAAGTTAACAGAAAATTGTTTGATGATTCCTCGCATCAAAAGCTATGATTTTTATTTTTTAAAAGTCAGCCGGTTAGATCCTGAAAAATATTGTCGTTTGGCGAGTTACTTTCTTTAGTTGCAAACAAACAATAACAGAAATGCAAAGTTCCAATAAAAACGAAAAGTGCCGGACTGTTTTACGAACTTTTCCCTGTTATTGCAGCCCTAAACTTGGTGAAATTTTCCAAAATGTATCCTGCGAAATTGAACCTAGATTCTCTAGAGCTGAGGCAGGTAGCTGCTGACCTGTATCTTACATTTCTATTTGGTCAAACATTTTTTTAGTAACAAAGTGGGTAATGTTTGGAGTGCATTGCCCGGTGATGTCGTTAATGTCATTACTTTGACTCTATTACAGACCTAGACTGTGAGCATTGAATCTTTCCAAATTACTGCTGAAATTGTAATTTGATCTTGAATGTGCATAGTCTTCTTCATGCACATGTGCTTACTGTTCATGTGCATGCATGGGAACTGTATAAGTCTTTGCTTTTTAGCATTTTAAACATTTTAAGCACTTTAAGCATTTAAGCATTTTTTAAGCATTTTAAAGTATTTTTAGCAATTTAAGCATTAACATTTAAGTAATTTTAGAATTTTCAGAACTTAAGCATTTTTAGGCATTTTAAGAGTTATTATGTTTTACTTGTAATTGTGGGCAGAAGGTAAGCGGATTTGTCCCTGTTCTTTCCCTCCTATGTATCTTTTTCCACGGGATAAAGTGTTATTATAACCCTGCGATTCCTGCGAAACCAAGAAAAGAAATCCTGTACTTCACGTTATGATGACTCAATTGATATCTGATATCAAATACAGGCTACACGCTGTAGTATTTCGCTTCCACTATTCACAATAAGGGCGCGTTTATGCAGCCAGACTCGCCTTTGCATTCTCGAGGCTGGAACTCAATCGCGATGGCAAAGATGACATTGTCATGGTAACAACGCTAAATGGATTAGCTAAATCCGACATCGTTTGAGTAAATACTTGCAGTCTTATAATCCGGGCCAATAATATAAAGAATTCCTCATGACGGAACAATTTTCCCAAACGCTTCTGAACTCACGTTATTTGCTGTTTTCGTTGCGAGGCGGCAGACATAAAACCGCCGCCATGTTGGAATTTGAGGTTATATCTAGCTTCTAGCTGCGAGAATGCAAAAACGAGTGGTTGCGTAAACGTGTCCTAATCATCGCTGACATTTCTAAACAAAGTCGAACACAAGCTGTGTTTTTAGTCATTGTTTAAATAAGGTCTCAATACGTTATACTGGTTTAAACGATCAACCAGAAACG
Organism: Lithobius niger; assembly: GCA_023313725.1. Lineage (NCBI taxonomy): Eukaryota > Metazoa > Arthropoda > Chilopoda > Lithobiomorpha > Lithobiidae > Lithobius > Lithobius niger. The sequence goes on from JAHWFP010009685.1 coordinate 19,060, forward strand.
AAAAGTAACCTAAGTGTGTTTATTGAAAAGCGTCAACCTGTCCACTTTCAAAAAAGTACAAAAATAAGAGTAGTTGTACAAAATACAATATTTATGCAAAATTAGCATTCTACCCAGCATCGCCTGGAGTTTGTCTTACCCGGGGTTTTGTTTCGCCCGTGGTTGTTTCCCAGTTTTCGGTTGGCAGCAGAAACATTCCCCCACCCCCACCCCTACCCTCGCAATTTACTTATTTAGTAAAGAGCAAGGCTAACAGTCTCACTACCCCCACATTCGCGTTATTCTCCGTTCAGGTCCCCCTCCCTATCCCAGATTATCGCTTTGGCTTTGAGCGATCTGTACCGTTTGAAAAATAACGATCCTTCGTGCATGACGTCATTTAAGAATTGCCGCTGAGATGACCATGAAGAGCACGGCAAAAACGTGCCCGTTTCAACTTTTCAAGGCAAAAACGTGCCCATTTCAACTTTTCAAGGCAAAAACGTGCCAATTTCAACTTTTAAAGGCAAAAACGTGCCCATTTCAACTTTTCAAGGCAAAAACGTGCCCATTTCAACTTTTAAAGGCAAAAAACGTGCCCATTTCAACTTTTCAAGGCAAAACGTGCCCATTTCAACTTTTCAAGGCAAAAACGTGCCAATTTCAACTTTTCAAGGCAAAAACGTGCCAATTTCAACTTTTACCCAAAGAATCGACACGCTCACCCGTTCTCTTTGCAGGGGTTGCTGCCCTGGTGGTGCGAGTGGGGGGGGGGGGGGGGGG
>JAHWFP010009687.1:0-11758 GCA_023313725.1 Lithobius niger
TAGACTTTATCATACATCTGTACCTCCTGCAAAAATAAAAAATAAAATACCAGACAGGAAGACAGGCTTACCGCCCAATTGACGCGCAACGCCTCCCGGAAGATGGAAACGGCGACGAACACCATCAAGATGGTGACAAATATCAGGCAAGTGACGGACTGTAAGTGGCCGTCGACACTATAGTGACTGCGGCCTATTCTGAGTTCGCCGCGGAACGAACACAGATAATCGATTGTACCTTTTGGGTAGCAGAGTGCCTTGTGGATATCCAAAATGGTTACAAAAACAATGGCGGCCATCGACTAAAGTCGCCCCCTCCAGGAAGACGTAGCCGCTCATAAAATACTTGCAGGACTCAAGATACGCCGTGCACACAATAATGATATTCAAGCCCCCTCCCCCCCCTCAAAATGAAGCAATGAGTAGTTGGTGTGACCAATACGCCACAACGCAAACGGGCAAAGACCATCTCTTCCCGGCGGCTGTGGCAACAAGACGAATGCCATTCCTGGGGAGCGTCTTTAATAGCCCGAAACTTATGAAAATGAAAAGGCTCATCTGCTGTTCCATGTATGATTGATGGCTGAATATTTCCGTGCCGGTGTAAAGCTAGTAGGAGATCAAAGAAAACCATCAGTCGACTACTGAAGTATTAACATTGCCCGATCATTCAGTGGCTGCACAATAAATTTAACAATTATTTAATATCCCTATAATATCTGTGTACTTGCTACGAAAAAGAAATCAATAACGTAAAGAAAATGCCAATAAAAGAAAATACAATGAAAATGGATTAGGCTAAAGTTTTGATAGCAGTAAAACCAAATTTTTGGTACAATTTAAATAGCAAACTTTATAATGTCAAGATCTTTGATTAATTACCGAAAACGGAAGAAACTTACGTTCACAAATGCCATAAACCTTTGCCGTTTTAGTTGGAGAAATTTTGTTTATTTGATGCGAAAAACCCTTAGTCCTAGCCATTGCATAGCAAACAAATCAGTTGGTTAAACTTAAGGGAACCATCGGCGCCGATGTATGTCACCCACCTGAGGCATAACAGCGTTAGGCCTATAATGACCTTGCTGTCGACGCGCCATTAAGTCTCAATGCCCCCCCCCCCCCCCAACAGCGTAATGTTATTTGTATGATCTGAATGATTTCATGATTTCCGTATAGACCCACAAGCTGACAAGCTTGGAGTGGCGAAACGCTTCCAAAGTGCGATCAGGTTTAAATACGATTATGTCCTTAGATTTTACTGCTTTCACCAGAGCTGTGCTATCGAGATGAATATCTGTATACCAGAAAGTGCTACCAACTAATGCTTGTAGGTTACATTCCATATTGAAGAAATGTGCATTTTATTCTGGTGACGGTGCACCCTGTCGTCATCCTCACCTAGTTTTAGGTCTCGTTCCGGTGAGTGTGAAAAACAGCCTAAAAAGCTAGAACATCATGAAAAGTACCGGTTCAATTGCTATAAATTTCCAATACCTAATGAATACATAAACATAATTTATTTTTAATGCAACACTGCAAACAAAATACTACTATACTACACCGGTAGTTAAGCAATGGCCCGACATTTAAGTAGATTTTTTTTTCAAGTCACTTATAGTGTCTGCGGCCCATCTTGAGTTCGCCCCAGAATGAACACAAATAATCGATTGTACGTTTTCGTTCGCAGAGTGCCTTGTTGATATCCAAAGTAGTTACAAAAACAATGGCGGCCGTCGATTAAAGCCCCCCTCTCCAGGAAGACGTAGCCGACCAGGACTCAAGATACGCCGCGCACACAATAGGAAGGTACGCAGTGCTACAGTTTTTCACTTTAAGACACAAACCAATGTTTTTGAAAATACTTCTATGTTATACTCCTAACTCTTTCGGTCTCTTTTCCAGTGCAGTGCTGGCTTTACAGCACGTGCGTAAGTAATGAAGGTGTTCCGTAACATATTAATCCTGAAAAACGGTAACAAACATTGCCATTTTTGTTATCGTAGCTGAACGGAGGTAGAGCTCATCCCTAGTATCCTGAAGTACCTGATTAGGTTGATGCCTAGAAAGGGGACCCTGTTAAAGTCTCTGACAAGCTGTGTCGCGGCCAGGATAGTGTGAGAGACTGTCATGCTCCTTCATCGGCTCTGCCTTATTCCGGACCGGGCGATTATCAGCTGAGTAGCACCACTATCGCATTGTTAATTCTTTGATTAAGACTAATAAGGCTAATAAACGTATCTGAAATGTACATGCTCAGACAAAAGTAAGCAGAGACATACACACGCGTTCTACATTTCATTCATTCACTATTTTTGACGAGCTGAACACCCAAGTACAATATTGGCAGTGGTCCAAAATATGTCACAACACAGTCGTAACTATTTATAATAGTGACATTCGTCGCTTCACGGTGGGGGGAAAAGCATGTAATACCAGGCTAGTAGTAACCTACATAATGGCTCTAAAAATTTTAAACATTTGGGTCGCAAAGGACGACATTTTAAAGTCACTTTGCAGCGTGTGCTCGGTTGATGCGTTTCTCAGCAGCGCGTGCAATGACGAGGATTAAAGAACGCAATAACCATTCGACATTCACAACATGTTGAATTAATTAATTTTTGGTCCCTTAAGTCGCGCAACACGCGAATATAATTGTGACTCTCGACGTGTTTGGCGTCAGATTACTTCGATGTTTGGGTACGACTGTGCGGGAACTCGACGGGGGAACTGAGGCTGTCGTAAAAATGTGGATGATCTGAATATCAGTGGCTTCGCCGTGTCCCGATATACATTATACCCACGATCCAGAACTATATTCGATTACCTCAATAACGGCGTCCTGGCGTGCAGAAATGCGTTTTTTTTTACCCCCCTGTAATAAATTATAGTTTAGCTTTTATTTTATGGTTTATGTTAAGTCTTCACAGCCAGCATTCGATGCGACAGTTGGGGGGGGGGGGGGAATTGAGGCTTAATAGCGTGTCGACAGCAAGGTCATTAGCGCCAACCTCAGTAACAGTGCAGTGATCCGAGTTGCCATTGCGCCACACATTACAAAGATGCGACAGACAACCATTGTATAAAGAATAAATGCCAAACCATACTGGCTGCGTGCGGCTGCAACACGACGCAAGGTGGTGTACGAAAGACGTCAAAATTGATCCACAAACACAGACCCAATCAAATATTGCATCCAGTTTGACCTTGTCGGCATGTAGTAACGTGTCGCTTTGCGTGAAAATTTCTTCTGTCTGATCAAAGCCCTAACTAACCAGATGACAATTCATGCGAAGCGATGCGTTACTGCGTGCCTATAAGGTCAATATTGCTGTAATTCTATGGTTGGTGTTGCGTTTATCGATCGATATTGACGTCTTTGGTACACCATCCAGCAACGCCATGCAGCTTCGAACAGCCGGTCTGTTTAGAGCTTATTAAAGCCTTGACCAGACTGGCAGAATTCTGATGCGACGTGGAGCGAGATGGTGCGCCAAACACACAAATACTGATCGACAAACACTATTTCAGCTTGTTACGCGTGGAGTGATTTTGACGTTTTTGGTACGCTGTAACCCATCGGATCGCTTCAGTTTCCTTCAGTCTGTTTAGGGCTTAAAAATAGAGAGGGGCGAAGATGCGTTCTGCGCGGCTGCTACTAGTTGGTTCACTGCGGCGTTACCAACTCGTCTTTAATGATGGAATATAGACACCCTCTGGCCAGCATGTCGACAGCTAGGTCATTAACGCCAACCTCAGTCAAAGTGGAGTGGTTGACTGAGATTGGAGCTAATGACCTAGCTGTCGACGCTCCGTCAAACCCATTTCCTGCCACCGCCCCTCCCCCCTCATGTGTGACGTCGTAATCGGCTCATTACTTACACCGGAAGTAACTTTTACTCCAGAAAAGGATTTCTTGTCTCATCTTTACGATTTAAATTCTTTGCCATTGCTAGCAGAGAGTAAAAGAAAACAAAACCTAGAATTTCCACGTTAACGGGTGTCATAACGAAAAAATTGACTAGCGAGCTTCACCGTGATACATTTAGGCAGCTGCAAACTGCACCAAAAGCTCGTTTCACCATGTTTCTGCAATCTCCACCTATTACGTTGGGAACACATAAGAAGAAACTGTTTTAACATTTTATTTAAAACCGAAGACAGCATTGATGCTAAAAATATTTTCTGAAAGCAAAAGATATTTAGACAACTATTTACGTGATTACGTTACCATACTTAAATTATTTTTTAAAACTGAATTTAAGGAAGTAGCCTAAATGAGTAAATTATTAAGGAAAACTGCCTACAAATACAATGACACTCAGGTTTTTGAATGACTACGGGAAAAAATGCACCGCTTATACAATATTCTCAAATTATTTAATAATATCTCTCATGATTTAATGAATGATGCAAACTTCACCAAGGGCGAGTGTTACGATGTTTCTGCATTCTGCACTTATTACTTAAGAGTCCACAACAAGAATCTGTTTCAGAATTTGTTTAAAACCGAAGAAAGCATTGATGCTAATAATACTCTCTTTTGAAATCAAAAGATTTGGAATATTAGACTATATTACGCGACTATAAATTATTTTTTAATGCTCAATTTAAGGAAGTAGCCTAAATGAAGAAGAAGCAAAGTTACTAAGGAAAACTGCCAACAAATACAATGGCCTTCAGGTTTTGAATAACTACGGGAAAAAATGAAGAGCTTATACAATTCGCAATTATTTAATAATATCCATGATGGGTTAATGAATCAACTTAGCATTGTGGAAGTAAAGCACATCATTAAAACGTGGTTATTACAGGAATACACTTCATAAAAATTTTTTCAGTAGTAATGTCACGATGCGTAATTTTTTTTTAAAATCAATGAATGTTCCCATCCCAGATTTGCATTCCGAAACTGGTAACCGAAGATTAATCGCGCATCGCTGGGAAGTCAAATCTTTGGTCACTTGACTGTCATGTACGTCGTACATGTTTAGAAATTGGTGTAGGCGCAACAAATGTAGCTCTGTCATACTTTCGTTATGTGGCGGAGGATAGGAAAACAACAACTTCTATCGTAAAAACAACACAGCGGTACGAAGCTGGCAGTTTTATTTGACAAAATACACGGTGCTCGTTTTATTCCTGTTAAGAGGGCTTGATTGGCTGGTGGCTGCCGTTTACTGACTTCTCATTGGTCAATTGCCGCTAGAGAATTATGACGGTATATTCTCCCTTCGAATGGTATTATTGTTTTTCCCCTTTGTATTGTTCAATTCTGCCTTGTATTTTTGTTTCATTGTTGTAGTTATATATTGTTGAATTGCTTTGTTTAGGTTAAGTCATTGAAAGGCTCTCGGCAAGATAAGTTCCGATAGAACGTATAGTGTTTTAAGGGATAAACTTATACGTATAGAGCATGGAGGGCATCACTACAAGGTGCACTAGATAAAAGAGGAGGGAAAAACAACGGAAGAGCGGATTTCTTAGGCTTAAAATAACGTTGTTTTCTCCAACAACAAAAATCGCGCGTTTTAGGTCTAAGAAATCACTCTTCACAGCATCGGTTTCAGTATGACGCCCTTCTGTTTCTCTCTGCAGTGCCCCTTGCAGCTAACCCATTAAGGCTCCAGCATAGAGTTATATACAATAATACTACGTCGTGTCACTGCTCTATATACATACATAAGTTTATTCCTGAAACAGCATAAGTTCGATGGAACTTATTCTGCCGAGTATAGCTTACAAAGAATTTCCCTACACAGAGTATGTCAACAAGTAGAACCTACATTTTATTTATTTATTTATTTATTTATTTTTAATTTATTTTTACAAAACCCCATGATAGGATCAAGGAGGGAGGCAGAGACAACAAAGAAGTGCGTACATTACTGCAGTTATGAAATGGTTGCTTTCCACCTTAAACATGTCGTGAAAGGATTCAGGTTGTGTCTGTTGCAACAAAATTCTGGAAAAGTTTGACACCAAAGCCTTTTTTTGTATTCAGTTCTGACGTGAGGAATAGCAACACAAAAATTATTTTTTTTTAAATCTTAGTTGAAACTGAATGGAACGTGGATACAGGTTTTTTCAGAGATTAGCACAATGCATTTTGTTATGAACTAGGCTATGTAAAAAGTTTAGGTTAATAGATCTCCGAAAATGTTGTAATGACGAAATTTCAAATTTTCACACAGTTCTTCTTACCTGTAGTTGTGTCGATTAATTCCAATACAAAGTTACGCTGTACACGCTCAAGTTCATTTTTTTAAAAATACTGTTATGATGAACTCCAAACAACTGACGCATACACCAATACACTGCGAACAATAATATTAAATACAAGAACAATGGTTTTAACATCAGTTACAAAAACAGAGGGATCTCTTTAGAAAACCTATAATTTTGAAAGCTTTATGAACGATTGTAACACGCTATTTATGAATAGCAGGGCGCACCTTGTGTGAACGCACACGGTGCACCTTGCAGTTACATGAGCTGCTTGGCATCCTGTCAACTTCCGTCTACACCGGAACTTGGCCGAACGCCAACAGCCGGGAACGAGTCTACTCTATTGTTCAAAACCAGTTAGAGCCGGCTCCAACCTGTTAGCGGTTACGCAACGTAATGCCTCAGGCGACTTCTATTGTTCTGGCCCACGCATAAATACGAGGGTCTGGACCATGGGAAGCCACTTGATGTGGGGCAGGCAACTCGAAAGGTTGTCTCCCTGGACTCAGCTAAGGATAAGACCAAGCTCCTAAACTTGTGTTTTATGCCTAATATGTGTTCTCAGTGCATAGACCCCTAGCTATGCAGTAAGGAGTAAATTGGCTTTAAGATTATTCTTGATTTCAATCGTCTACTCCCTGAGTACGTCACATATTTTGGGGGCCTGCCGTGATTTGAACCTAAACCTTCGGGATAGGCAAGTTCATGTTTCCAAACCTTCGGGATGGAAAAAGCATGAATACAAAAATCGTGAGCGGATGATTTTTGCAAATTTTTTCTTACCTAGTCGGGAGAAAAAATAATAAAGCGAAAATATTGGAAGTTATATGCTAGAAACTCAGAAGCTCTGGCATACAGCAACCAATTTTGGGGACAGTTTGTAGATCGTACTTACAATAGTCAGAATTTTTTCACGGATCCGAAGCACATTGGATTTGCGAATTAAAATGCAACCCACTTTTCTTTCAGCACAGAAATTAAAGTAAAACGGTCGTGAATAACTTTGCAGTGAGGATAAAAACTCGTTGCAAGGAATTTTAGGACAAGGGGACGATTTAGGATCCAGCCTGTGGCCGCGTGCGTGGACAACCCTAAAACGTCGATTTTCCAAGTCATTTAACCGTCCGGTTTGTGACAGGAAGATAACCCCGTTTCTTACGAAAGTAATTAACGTTAAATTGGGAGGTAATTTGTAGACTCTACGAGATTTACGAAAAACCGCACTTTATTCTTTCCTGATGGTAAAGGACGGCTCGAATAAAGTCACCATTTTACTGAAAAGTAAATAAAGATAGTACACAAAACACTGAGTAGTGAAATAAAAACGCTACACAGATATTTGTAAGAGTGGAAAAAGTGAAGGAGCACACTTTTGAAGCTACGGGAGAAAGTCAAATTGATCAGTAGTGAGCTAACTGAGTCCTCATTATTTTGAAAGCATTTTGGCTAGTATCTTAAGAATTTAGGTTTGTGAAGCAAAACAGACTTAAATTGAAGTGCAGTAGGTGTGGATATAAACCTTAGAAGGGGTCCAGACTGAAGAGGCATTTCGCAGAGAAAAAAAAACAGCGGGGACGCTAAAATTTTTTTTTTCAACCAGTGAAAATTACGAGTTTCGCGGCTTGTAATTGAGCGAAAAATACCTTCTTTGTTACGCCTAAATTAGTGAAAAATCCTGCCATGGAAAATTCACGAAAACGGACGAGAACTGGGGAAAGCAGAAATGCACCCTTAGTCGAAGACTTAGGAGAGGATTTGGATGATTCTTGGGGGAATGATGATGACCTTTTTACGCCTGAATTTTCGGGCTCAGAAAGAAGCTTGTCACCTCCCATCCTAGAACGTTCAGATGCAGAAAATACGCGTGGAAATGACACGTTTCACGCAAATTTTCGTAATTGGGCTGAACACTGCCCAGCACCTGAAGACTTTCGGGAAAATGTGATGAGACAGCTGGAAAACTGTTTTATTGCTAGCCGAGATGGTGTGAATGTCACCTCACAACCTCGAACTGGCTCTCACCAGAACGAGAACGTGAGGAGGGCATGTCACCCCAACCATTCTGCCCTCAACAGACGAGAAAATCGCACTGTTGAGAGAGGCAGAATAGCACGGAATCCTCGTAGCCGTGAACCACAGGGAGCAAACCCCGACAGAGTGGATCAGACTACATGCGGTAACCGTGTAAACTGGCGACAACCGGTACACCAGGAACCGGAAGGAGACATGTGGAGGAGACGCGAGCCTCAACATGAATACGATGAGTCGCCAGAAAGGCAAAGAAACACTGGGGGTAGAGTAACCCACAGTCGGACTGGCCGCACAGATGACAATAGGGGTGAAACCTATGGTCGTCACGACGATTTTTCAGAGCACACCTCTGCACGGAACCCTTTTCAAGGCTTCCAGGTGAAGGCTCCAAAAGTCGACATGCCAGTTTACACGGGGCATGCCGATGAAAAATCGCCTAGTAAATTTTTGCAACGGTTAGACATGTACGTTTGTGCATTAGGCCTTGCAGATTCGTACGTGTTACGAACGATCATTCCCCTCGCCATGCAAGGTGAGGCCGAACGATGGTTCAGGGTTTTCGGACCTTTTAGGACTTGGGAAGCGTTTGTGGAAGACTTTAATTTGGAATTTGAAGGTCCAAATTTTGAAGACGACCTAAAACGAGAATTGGAATTAAGGACTCAGGCACCTGACGAACCTTTTTCCAGTTATGCCCAAGCAATCAGTGGGTATTTTGACAGGTTGTGGCCTAAATCATCTGATACATATAAAATTAGGCACATAATGAAAAATATGCACCCTGATTATCGACAGCACCTTGAGGGTCGACGGTTCGACACCCTCCGAGGATTGGTGAGAGAAGGAGCGAAGGTTACTGGTTGCCCAGAGATCCTACCGGCCGCCGCCCGACTCATCCCTGTCGGTAGAACCAAGGTTGGCTTGGCGGAGCTACGCACAAGTAGCGCAGGAAAGCCAACCCGACATCCGTCAGGCGGTGTTTCGCGTGAACCAAACGCGCGTACAACCGGCAACCGGGTTTCATGGCGTCGAACCCGTATCAATGGCCGCTTTAGACCCGAGAGGGTACAGAGCAGGTCGGTACGGCACGGTACAGAGCACCAGTGGTACTAGCAGTGCAAATGCAGCCCCAAAGGCAGCAAATGTACAAAAGGCTAGTGCTACAAAAGAGACAGGAAAACAACAACAAAAGGAACAGAAACCTTTTGATGGCGTTTGTTGGACTTGTCAGGAAACCGGACACAGGTCAAATAGGTGTCCGAAAAAGCCAAAAAACGGGGAAAACGGTCGTTAACCTGGTTAAACAAGGTTACGACCGGAAAGAACGTAGATTGGCGAGCAAAAGCAGGACTTTGGAGAGGCACGCTAAAACGTGTTTTTGCACCAAATGTTCAGCTTTTCAAAGGTCTAGACGAGGAAACTAAGGGTGGCAATGTACCTTTAATTAACGTTAAAGTGGCAGGCACACCATTCTTAGCTTTGATCGACACTGGTGCCAGTTCGACGATTATTTCTGGCGCTACAGCACGTACTTTGCAGGCTAAGGGCGTAAAGTGGCGCAGGGATTGTTGTATCCAATTTATCTTGGCGGCCGGAAAAACCCAAGGTGATGGATATAATTATGAGATCGACGATCAGGTGGCCTGGTGGTTACAGTACTCAGCAAACTTTTTTAGTCTTGGAAAATGCAGCTGATTCTGTAATTCTAGGAAGGGACTTCATGGCTAAAACAGGACTTGTACCAGACATTAAGCAAGGTGGCTGGCGCATTGGTTCTGAAGAGCAGGAAACAATCCCTTTTGCTAAAGTTGGGCAGACGAAAACTGAACAACTGAAGCAACTTGATGTAAGTTTGGAGAGAGAGCAACGTGTGAAGGATGATGAAATCTTGGAGAAAAAAATCCAAGAAGCTCACTGTTCTAATGCACAACGCAAGCAGCTTAGAAGGTGTTTAAACAAATATAAACATGTTTTAACATCTAAACGAGGCAGCACACATCTCTACGAACACAAGATAGAAATGGAACCGGGAACACGACCAATTCGGTTACCACTTCGACCGGTAAACAAGGAGACTAGAGCAATCATTGAATCACAAATGATGGAGTGGATTCGTGATGACGTCATTGAGCGCTCAGTGTCACCTTGGGGAGCTGTACCTTGTCTTGCCCCGAAAAAGGGTGAGGAGGGGGCTAAACGGTTCTGCATAGATTACAGATTGGCAAACGCCAAGACTGTAAAAGACTCGCAGCCAACCTCGAATGCTAGCCAGGTTTTTGCAATGCTTGGCAAGGCTAAGTGGTTCACAGTTCTGGACATGAAATCAGGGTTCTTGCAAATCGGAATGGAAGCTGATAGCAAGAAGTACACCTGTTTTCGGTGCCATATGGGGGCGTGGCAGTTTAAAAAAATGCCATATGGGCTCTGTAATGGGCCTGCATCATTCTCAAGGGTCATGGATCTGGCTCTGGGGGATGCTATGTACTCCCATACGATGTGCTACGTTGACGATTTGATAATCTACTCAATGGATTACGAATCTCATCTGTTACACATCGCAGATGTACTGGACAGGCTAGGAAAAGCTGGAATGACAGTAAATCTAAAAAAGGCACACTTTTGTGCAAAGGAAATTTCCTATCTTGGGCACTTAATTCGTCCTCAAGAAATGTCACCCTTGCCAGAGAAGGTACAGGTGATAAAGGATTTTCCAGAGCCTCGCAACTTAAAGTCGCTTAGACGTTTTTTAGGAATGATGGGCTTCTATAAGGCTTACATCAGAGACTTTCACGTCAAAGCACAAAGTCTTTATCAGTTGTTAAAGAAAGACGCCGTCTGGGAGTGGAAACAAACACACTCAGACGCAGTGCAACAATTAAAAGACAGTTTAACAAATTGTGTTTTAGCACTACCAGACCTGGACAAACGTTTTGAAATTTCCACAGATTCGTCCGGAACAGGTTTTGGAGCGGTCATTTCGCAGCACGTCGAAGGACGTGGGCTCGTACCAATAGCATTCGCTGGCAGGAAACTGACAGATTGCGAAAAAAAACATTGCGTGTCTGAGCAAGAAATGGGTGCGGTCATGTATGCCGTCAGGAAATTTCGGCCTTATATAGAAAACGCTCCTTTTCTGATCGAGACAGACCATAGTGCTCTCTCGTTCTTGAAGTCCTTGAAACAGCCTTCAGGAAGACTGGCAAGATGGATTCTTGAACTTCAAGGAATGGATTTTGAAATCCGTTACAAGAAAGGTTCCTTAAACCAGGTGGCAGATGCAATCTCTAGGATGTATGAGGACGAATCTAAAGGCCCCATACTGAACATAGATTGCAAGGTGGAACGCGTAAAGGTAACTGAGAGACCCAACGGATTTCCAAGTCTGGATGATATCCGTAAGGCGCAGGTTGGTGACCCTTGGTCATCGCGCCAGATTACCAAGCTAGGTAATGTAGCTAAAATGCATTTAGCTGTGGACGGAGACAGCCCCAAACCTGGG
>JAHWFP010009690.1:11296-24102 GCA_023313725.1 Lithobius niger
ATGGCAGTTTAACAGGTTTCGTGGTAGTCTTAACCATTCCTTGTTTTTTTTTTTGTATTACCCCGACGGGTCTTAAAATATCCTGGGGGGTGGGGGGGGGGGAATCGGCGAGGTCATCAACACTCGTTATGTAACATTTTTATTATGAAGCTCTTAAAATTTGCACAATAAATTACGTGTGAATAAGGCTAAAACTTGCATCCAATTGAATGGTATAAAAAGATTTTCCACTCCATTGTTGACTTTTTTGTTAGGCTGCTCCCCTTCACTGGTTGACAATATCATAAAACTTATCCTTCTGAAGTTGCTTGGTTTGACAAGACCTTTTAAATAATGTATTACTCGACCCCCCCTTCCCATTTGAAATTTCCTAAAACGCCCCTTTGCCCCCCCCCCCTCTCCCTTCGAAACCCCCTTGGGGCAACCCCTCAAAGTTGAAAAGATTGGCGGTGCATTGTCCACATGCGAATTTATCAGTCAATTTTTTTTACTACATTAAGCTATCTTCATTACTTCTCGAGTGATGGTACTGTAACGGGTTTCGTGATACACCCCGTGTATTAGCGCTCGTATTCTCTAAAATACTAGCAACTTACAAACGGTCTAAATAAAGTGCTTAATAACAATTTCCCCTATTTTATAAACTCGGTTTTCACAAATCCGTACAGTTTACCAGCCACTCGTGTCGTCTTTTCATTGAAATAAGTCCAGCCAGGCGTATGAAATACATACACGTCGGTAGTATGTGGAGTGTCTATCCCATAACTATTGCTTTCTAGTCCCTCCCTTGTCACAAGATCGTCTGGGAGAAAATCTGTGGGTTTCGTTTCCTGTCTCCAGGCTGGTTGATTCAACATTGCCAAAACAGTACTAAAAGGCAACAGTGTGCCACGCACATGAATGGGCGTTAATCCTGGAGGCGAGGACACATGATATCTACCTTAGTCGGCCTTGGCGTGAAGAAGCCATGTTTTTCCCCCTTCAAGTGCGATCAACGCTGCATCACGAAAAGTCGCCACATAACCTGGGATACACGCAGCACAAGAGCGAGAATCATACAATGGAAATAGCATAGTACAGTAAGCCACCTTTATGCACTTACGCTTCTTTCAAGGGATGTGACCCAGATTCGAACTGATGCACCTGTCTATTACCAGATCACTACCATACCACCTTTACCGACATATCCATTTGTCCCTATCATTTTGGCTACCTGGACAACCGAGGCCAGATGCAGTTGCCTTCATCTTCTGAGGTGAGGGACCATGGGGATATGGTACACAGGTGACCTCAAATCTTCAACGCATTGTAACTCGATTTGTGCTGCAGCTTACTGCAGATCTGTAATTCTTAAGCGATGTTTTATGTCCCAGAATATTGGGATTTTGGCCTGGGCATTTAACATCTATGTCCGACCTCTTCTAGAATATGCAACCCCAGTCTGGTCTCCTTTCTTGGCGCGCGACATAGACATGATCGAAAAGGTACAGAGGCGGTTTACCAAGGGTCTCCACGGCTTCAGGGATGTCCCTCACTCTGTACGCTTGGCAAGACTGGGCCTCAAACTGCTCGAGTCCCACAGGATTAAATTTCACCTGATCCTTACGTACAAAATTGTTAATAATATAATTGCGGCTGAGTTACCCTTCTTTGACTTGGCCCCTTCCATCAGTCGAACGCATGGACTCTCTGATAAGCTTGCTGTCCCAACTACCAGGCTTGACTGTCGTCGGTATTTTTTCTCCGTGCGTATAGTTAGGCTTTGGAATGCTCTTGATGCTGAAACAGTTAGTGCATGCTCCGTCAGTGTCTTCCGTCGTTTGCTGGATTCTGAACCTCTCGTCAAATTCTTGAAGCGTCCCCTCCCACCATAACGATTACCAGATGTGCCTTTGTCCTCCACACCCCGGCTCGGTGTCGGCGGCCCAAAGCCCTTCGTTTTACGTCCACTCCTTTTTGAGGGTGTGGTAAGTATCAGTTAGAGGATGGCGTTCGGCAACAATTAGTCAATTGCATCTGATAATGTTTAGTTGACACCACACTAAAGATCAATTCATTTTGACTGGCTGCATATTCTATTTTTTATATTCTATGTTTAGGTTTCGCGTAATTCATAAATATCGGGGATTGGTAACTGTGCTAACGGTAATTATTTAGCACCTGGGCTGTATATGAAAGAAATCTTACCTGTAAAAACACCATAACCCTGTATTCCTTCGTTATGTGCTAACCGTGACTGTTTTGAAGACTGAACACGATAAAACAATTGTCAGAATCATCTCCTAACACAATCTCCCGTCTTTCATATTTTGTATCTTGGTTCCCCTTTTGACTCTGGAAAAAGGTGTGAACCCCTTTTTGACATTGACTCTGACATTTTTGACATTGACATATGGTAAGCACAGACATTTAATATGAAAATGACACTTATGTAAGTTGTTTACTTATTTCTAGCTAATTATGCTCCTATAAAAGAGTTCGTGCGATTGATCTGGTTGAAATTTTGCATTCCATTTCGCATTGGAGTCCAACAGATACCGATTATGGTTTAACGTTTGGGGTAGATTTAATTGCAATGATTGTAACAATTTTTACTAACACGCCATGTGTGACCGAAACAATGGTCCACCATTGTTAATGGATGAGTAACACAAAAATACATGGCGAACTTTTACCTTTTCGTAAGACACTCGCAGCCAACAACATTTTTCCAAACCAAAATCCTGTAACTGCCAGTAGGTATATAACATCAAACCCCAAGCAGGGTTTACTTTCCCCTTAAGTTTACGCCATCGAAAGTAGTTCTATCAAAGCCAAAATGACTACCACTAAGTTTATGGTCCATCAGATCTTAAATCACTCTACCTTAACTGGCGATCACCAAGGTGGCAGTTAGAATTGAATGAGCAAGGTTGGTTCAAAATACTTGGGGGACAATCACATTGGCTCTGATATCACTACCTTCTGTAGCAGAAATTTAGTCGATCACTTTACCCTTGTGGGGTTTTGGTATAGGAAAGTTGATTTAAAAATAAAAATAAATTTTCTGACTGAAACATTAAATGTAAATTTCCGGACTGAAGCATTGGCGATTGGAGATTTGTATTTTCGGGACCACTGTCATTGTGTATATGCTTCATGATTTATATTGATACATTTTTGGTACCGCTTATAGGTTGGCCTACTAGTACCACTGTTGAGAAACTGTCTGAACTTAACAGCAGTTTAAATATCAGCAGTTTAAATAATGGTTTTTCAGATGCTCTAAAGTTTTTTCTTTTATGATTGAGTGTTGGTCCTTTTGGAGAAAAGCGCATAGCCTATGAATTAAATAGATTCTGACTGTAGCTTAACAGTGACATCTAGTGGGAAGAGACTGTATCAGAAGGGAATTGTCAAAATCTTCTAACTAGCTGGTGATCAATCTAAAGATGCCATGTGGCCCGTCGGTGGCTTCCATTGCTCAGATTGCAGAAGTTGCCACTCATGAGCTATTTCTTAGACTGCACTGCTGTCCCAACTGTTGATGATGATACCACACTTTCTTTTGGTATAAATACGGTACTAGCTGGTAAACCGTTTAAGGATGGCAACTCTTCTAACGGCTCAAGGTGATTTGATGGCATGCGTCCGTTGCTCATCCGACGGCATATTACCATCAGTAGTATCCATTACCTCGATTGTAGAAGCGCTGCTCACGAGGTGTCAGGTGGCATCGCTGTTGCTGCTGCTGCTGATGAAACCTAACTTGCTCTTGGCATTAATCTGGGACTAACTTGTAAGCCACCTCTGAAACCCATCTAACCCGTCAAGGTAACCTGATGGCATGCATCCGCTGCTCATGCGACGGCATATTACCGTCAGGAGTTTCCATTACCCTGATTGCAGAAGAGCAACTCACGAGCTGTCAGGCGTCATTGCTATCGTTGTTGCTGATAATGATACCCCGATTGCGTTAGTGTTACTAATAGAGACGTCTTGTAAAATAGCGCAAACATAATTTAAAAAGAAAATTCAGTTCGTTCTGCCTGCAATGAGCCCGAATCCTGTTTCCTAGTTTCTTATAAAATAATGTATGGAAGTGTTTTCAGTGTTTTTTTCTTTATAGAATATTTACCCCATTATCATACAGAAAGCGATTTTTCTAAATTGTTTTAAATTGCATAGGATGGAGACACGAAGAAAAAGCCATCTGAACAGTCATTATCCATCTCAGGTAAAAAAAATAATAATAATAATAAATGTAACATATATTTTTGAAGCATTAAGAAAGTATGTAGCACGAGGAGGGAAAATTATGGGATCTCCAGATGGGGCCGGTTGTCTTTCACGTCCTGTGGCCTGCTTTGGCTTTTTCGCATTGAATTCGACTGCACATTTTTTGTGTCTTTGTTAGCCCTGTAACCCGGGAGCACACAGATATTTTTTTGGGGGGTTTTTCACTCAAGGCCAATTACGTGACTTCATGAACCAAGTACAATGCATGTTTGTAAATACATTGTTGTTTGCAGCATTATTGTTACACCATTGCTTCTGCATTGTTTCCTCCGATAAATTCTTTTTCTGCCGGAAAAGATGTTGTTTTTATCAATGTTAAAGCATATTTCGGCCAACGCTGGCAAAAGAGTGGCAGCTACCATTTTATGGGTTAATAATTTTACGAAGTAATAATAAATGAGCTGATAAGCTAATATTGTTAAACTGATTTGCAATAAGGACAATGCTTCGTTTTCTCGTTTCCTCAAAGTGCGGAGGTATAATTGTTGGCCCATCTGAATTGTTAGCATTTCTTTATTCTTCGGTTCATACCTGGTGACTGGCGTTTGCTGATTGGCCTTGTTCCCTCACTATGTTTAAAACAATTACAACAATAAAAATGATCGTTCAGGAATCCATAATTCTAGAATGCCTCGTCCAACTGAAAAAGTAGGCTCTTTGAGGATGAAGAACAACGAATTTTCTGGCTTAGATCATGTTTCATATTTTATGTAGGTGCAGAAGTTTGTTCTGAAACGGTGGCAACCCAAGAACAACAACAACAAGAAGTGAACAGTTTTCAAATTTACGTGTGGCACCCTACTTTTATACTCTTGCACAGAATTGCATAATTTTGGTATAAATATACCTTCCACACTGATCTACTATCTGGCCAAGTTTCGTCGGAAAACTATTGAATGGAAACGGAGGTGTTAATATTTTTATTTTTGCTAGTTTTGCTGAAGTGAGGACTTCAATCATGTACTTACATTCCAAATCAACAGCAGGTGATACTTTTATTTTCTATTTTCAGGTCAACCTTCACAGATTGAAACTCCGGCTCATTCTTCGTCCACCAACTCATCGTGGCAGTTTGAACCTAAGGAGGTGTCTAAGCTTAGTCCGAGTAACGTGTTATGGATACTCTTGTTCAGAATAACAGTACGCTTGCGTACCATTGTAATGGTTTTACTTCCCATCTTGCTTTTGCCACTTCTTATATATTATCCTGAAAAGGTAAACACTGCATTAAGAGTGCTTCCTGGAGTGAGTGTAGATTTGTATCTAAGTTGTGTCTGATTGTTTGTCCGTCAAGTTTTCTAAACAATATAAGCACTGCAACAACGAAACGTTACCAGGAATTCTTTAGCTGCCTTTGGATTCTTAAGATGACATTCATCTCAGTGTGCAGCCACTTTGGTATTTATCACAGTGGGCAGCCACTTTGGTACTCGTCTTTCTTTAATATTATTTTTTTGTTGCATTGTAGATATATTGCTAATGTATGCCTATTTAGCTAAGAAATCACATAGCTTCTTTTGTTGTAAGCCTTTCAAAAAAAAAGCTGTTAGATTATTAATGTTAGAATTCAGTTGGGGACGGAGGTGGTTACGAGATGGATGAATGGTTTGTCGCTCTCTTCATAGTCAGTAAAATATACTAAATTTCGACGAGACACACACTAGTTCTTACAATGCCACATTGCCAAATTCATGTCTTAAGTGTTTGTGAGACGTTTGAAGAGAAAACGTTTGGCTTATTTAACGAAAACAGCTATCTACCATAGACAATACGATCCGCCTTCTGAGTTGTATAGCTTTATGAGTGATTCGAAAGCCCATTCTTGCCTTTATGTCTGTAGCCCAGTGGGTAGTGTCAATCCCTGTGGTGTTAGAGGTCCCCGGTTCGAATCCCGTAGCTTGCATCTTTTTTTTCTTTCTTTAACCTATCGTTTATTTTTTTAAACCTTTCTTTTAGTCTTGTGATGGCCACCAACTCCTGATTTTTAACCTGATTTTTTTTTTTTTTGCATCTTTAAGAGACGAAGTATCCATTTGTCTGAAACCTTCAAATTTTAAATATCGAACATTGCATTAAGGCAGGAGGGTTTTTAATGATTTTTCTCCAGGTTAATAAAAAACCTCTCGGTATATCCATTCTACTTGGGATTGTTTCGTTCAGCTTTTTAACCAAAACGTAAATTTTTGCCGTCTTGTGCCGCAACTTCGAAAACAATCACCAAATTTTCTACCTCGAGAGATTCGTTTCTTGGGTCATAAAAAGCTTCAGCTTTGGCATAAGTATAAGAAATCACATACGCCGGGGTCCAAAGAGGCATATGACCTATGCAAGGTTCAGTATGAGTCTGCAGTTTCCGCTTGGCACTCTAAACTTGACTCAGCAATTATTGGGGAAGGAAACATGTCGGCACTTTTCAGACATTATAAAAATATGACTGGAACTGCCAGGTCCATCCCTCCACTACAAATAAATAATAGGTTTATTTCGGATAATTCAGAGAAGGCAACTGCTTTAAACAACATTTTCATAGCAAATGGGATACCTGATAATGGTGTCTTACCGCCCCTGGTTGGGCACAATATTGAAACCAGGGAAAGCTATAATTTAGTACAGTTCACCATACTGGATACTTTGAAGGCAATACAGGGCTGTAAACCGAGCCATGCGATAGGCCCGGATGGTTTTTCAGCTTTTTTCCCTTAAGCAAATTGCCTACGAGATTGCTCCTGCTCTAACAATTCTCTTCAGGGTTTCTATGGAGTGTGGAGAAATTCCACAAATGTGGAGCCAGGCAACGATCGTGCCGGTCTTTAAGCATGGTAATGCTTCTCTTCCTGTATATTATCGTCCTATAGCTCTGACTTCTGTCGTTTGCAAGGTTATGGAGACTTTGGTACGAAACACCATGCTGGATTACTGTAACACGCATAGTCTTTTAGATACTAACCAATTTGGTTTCTTACCCCGTCGATCAACTACTTTGCAACTCCTTGTTGCCCTCGATCGATGGACTTCTGCTTCCGACGTAGGGGCTCCCTTTGAGTTGGTTTACTGTGGCTTTAAAGGTGCGTTTGAATCGGTGGTCCACTCTAAGTTGGTGGCAAAACTTGAGCTTATGGGAATCGGAGGAAATCTTCTGGACTGGTTGCGGGCCTTCCTAAGAGATCGCCAGCAACGGGTCCGTATTGAAGGTGCCTTCTCCGTCTTCCTTTCGACGTCCAGTGGGGTTCCTCAGGGCTCAGTCCTGGGTCCATTGTTATTCGTGGTCTTCTTTTGAGGGTGACCTCAAACTTAAGTTTGCAGATGATGTTAAGGCTGGCACTGAGGTGGTAGACTCTGCCAACCATGCCAGGTTGTCTGCCATCATAAATGCAGTCTGGGATTGGTAAAATCTCTGAAGTGTTTTTCGTTTCATATTGGTTGGTCTGCAGCATTAGCCCCTTTCCTCCTTGATGGTAGGCCACTCGGTACGATGAGTGATGTAAAGGATCAGGGTTTTTGGTTTACTTCTGACTTAAAATCATCAACACATTGTAAGAAAATCACTACTCAGGCTTTCCACCGTCTTCATGTCGTCAATTGGTGTTTCTCGAAGGCTGACAATCTGACCAGGGTCTGGGCCTTTAAGGTCTATGTTAGACCACTCCTTGAGTACGCGAGCCCGGTTTGGTGACTGAGGTTGGCGCTAATGACCAAGCTGTCGACGCGCCATTAAGCCTCAATCCCCCCCCCCCTCCGGTTTGGTCCCCCTACCTTCTGGGCGATATTGATTTGGTTGAGTCAGTGCAAAGATACTTCACCAGGAGTCTGCCGTGCTTACGGAAACTTCCCTTTGCAGAGAGGTTACGACGACTGGGCTTACCCACACTTGAACTTCGCCGTCTGCACGCAGACTTGTCACTGACTTATTCGATCATCCACAACTTATTACCCCTTGATTTCTCATTCTTTGAACGCCAAAGTTTTCAGGCGACTTGTAGTCACCCATTGAAGTTAAAGCTTCTCTCGTCCCGCCTCGATTGCAGAAGACACTTCTTTGCACTCCGTGTTGTGCCCTGTTGGAACTCGCTTCCAACTGAGGTGGTGACTTCGCCTTCTTTTCATTGTTTTCGTCGGTTAATTAGAGCTTGTGACCTATCTAAATTCCTTAAGAGGGTTTATTAGTGATACATCCTTTACCTAGTAGTGCACCTGTCTTCTGTTTTTTTTTTATTATCGATTTAAATCAGAGGCGGTGTTGGTGGGTTTACCCTTCCGTCACCTAACCAGCTATATGTGACAGTTTAAACATTTATATTATTATTATTAAATTCGGGAAGCCAACCAGTTGAAAATAAGCAATTAGCAGTGAATCTAATAGACATCCGGCTTATTAACACACGATTCTGTTAGTAGTTTTTTGGCAGAACATAAACAAAAAACTAATTCACCCTGCTTAGTAGAAAAATTCGTGAGTCTGTTAAATGGCTTTGTGAAGGAGTTTTTTTTTTGTTTTTGTGGCTAGGGCAAACAGATCCTAGGGGAAAAAATAAAGCCAAATTTGCCATAAAAATAGGAAAAGAATTTTTGGTAACGAGTAAGTTAACATCCAACAAAAACCAAAACTGGGATAAGAGAAGGTGCCAAGTTTTCAAAAAGGGTGGGCCTTTGAAAGTATAGTGATGTCATTCAACCAGGGAAAGACCGCCAAGGTTAATTCTATTAGCCAAGTTAATGGCACCTACTAATAGTTCGAAAGTTAAATCAAAACTAGAAGATAAAATCAACAAAAAATGAAATCAAAGATAAAATTCTAAGTGCTAAGTAATGTTACATCACTCGGATCCATTTGCGAGGGCCGTACGGTACCTTTGGGTATGCTGTCCCTATAGTCTGTTCCACATTATGATTGCAGGAAACTGACTGCATGGTGCTACGTTTCCTTGCAAAAAATACGTAAATACCCCACACGTAGTCTCTAACTGTAACTCTGTATGACGCTACGTTTCCTTGCACTACGAGTGCAAAAACATGTACATATCACACTTACTGTTACTGTACGATATGCACATGTTTTTGCACTCGTAGTGCAAGGAAACGTAGCGTCATAGAGTCAGTTTCCAGCAAACATAATGTGGAAAAAACTATAGACTGCGAGACAGTGGGAAGGGATCCATGTGTACTAGTGCAAGTGTAGTAATTCAAAGCACAATTATTAGATTTCGTTGCGCGTACTGAGGGGGGGGGGGTCTAGTGTTGACAGTTACTGTATTATGATGTAAGAACTTGGTAGACAGTAAACTTTTCAGTAATCTGACAAAAAATTAAAATTAATGTGATGCAAGTTCTCTCTGCAAATTACATCACACTGCGTTGCAAATCTATTATGTCAGATTTCCGAAACACTCCCACCTCCATGTCGCAGCTGTCACTATGTTAATCACCTTTCCCTTGAGTGTGAAGTATTTCGTGGGCAGCCCTTTGTTGTCACGAATCGATACAACTGCACAGATCGATCGACTGCAAAGTCGAAACAACATGCAATGCAATGCAATGTAAATTGAACAACTCCATCGAAATAAGAAAACCCACTGAAAAAAGATAGTCCCTCACAATATTTTGACTTTGGCTTTTGACTTCGGCAAGAGAAGGCTGATTTTCATACTTGATCCACACTTTATAATAATTTAGGCAAGTCTCTTACAATCAGTTGCTTGTTAAAAGTATATTTTATAATTTTTCTTCAGCGACCTATTTATTCTCATAAATCATTTTAATTTTTACCGTATTAATCTTTTAGAATTTCGATCTCATGGTAATTATTAGCAAACGACTCAAATTTAGTACGTGCAGAGACACAGACCCCCTCTCTAAACCATGCGCAATGGCTATTTGCCGTGACGTCACCATGAGCTAGCCAATGACGAACGAGAACAACGGCTGTTTGGCCGTCTGATTAGACTAGCCCAGTCACGTGATATGCACGTCACAGCAAACACCCATGGCGCCCCGTATAGGCCGATTTTAGCAATGCCTGGTTGACGCGGTACATAGGCCTAAACCAGGGGAAGCCACTGACAACAGCCGTGCTGAAGATGACTTCTCATTTTGAAGAAATAGTTGTATCAACTGACGGAACGGTAATCTAGTAAAATGTAGCATTACGTTATAAATATTAACAAACAAAAAAGAATGTTTAATCTTTTTGTTATAATTTATTTTGCATTGTGATATGCTCCAATAAAACAGCCATGTTGAGAAGACGGCGGAAACCATGTTGGCAGTCAGCCTGTAATCAGACTGAAACTAACTGCTAGTTAACCTTGTGCACTACGCAATCAGGATATAATTGTAAAATAATTAGCATTCTTTAGTTTTAATATCAGGCTTCGTACAAAAATGGTAGCCGTATTATCGACTAACGTTGTCGGGCTAGTACTACTGATTATTGTATGCTGGCTCTTCACTTTTGCCTCTGCATGCTGGGTGGAAAAATCAGGTGGAAAAATTATGTCTTGTGATGCCGTTCTCAAGGTCGCGTCTGAAATTTGATTGAATTTAGAGGAATAGAAGCAAAGGATGATTGCACCTGTAAAAAGGGAGGGAGATGTTGAAAACGGGTGTTCTCTCTATTTCACTAAATCGTACTCTAGCTCGGATTAAAGGGGGATTGCCACCAAATGACTCGCTGAAGAATGTATAACAATTTGCCGCTTTCCAGTTCTGTCTAGCCTTTACTTTCAACAAGCGAAAGAACACACAAATAAATATCTTTTTTTATGAAAAACAAACAAGCCACGTGCCTCCTTAATTGTTTAGTGTAATTTGGTGCGTTCACGTGCACCGGGAACCAGTGGTAAAGTTAAGCCTAACGACATCACGGGCGCTCTTTTCAATATATCAACCGTTTTGAAACGCAGGCTTTGAACCGCTAGATGGGAGCCATCCAGTGACAGTGATGTCGTTAACCTTGACCGCTTGCTCCCTGGTGCACGAAGACGCACCACTTTAACACTCAATAATTAAGGAGGCATGCACGTGGATTGTAAGTTGTGTAAAAAGAAATTTCTTTGCGCATTCCTTCACTTGTTGAAATCAAGTGCTTCGTAGAACTAAATAATGGTAGACGGTCCTGGATACTACAGCCTGTCATTCGGTAAATAGGCACCTTTAACCAGCATTAAAGTTTAAATGTAAGTTGCACGTGTGTTACGCAGATGATTCTCGCTTGGATACATATATTGGCAGGACAGCATTAGAATCTCGCCGAAATTAAATAACGGTTCTTCATTAATTTCAATTTACAGTGAGGGCTCGTTTACGCAACAACAGTTTTCTCGCTCACTAGCTTTTACTTGATCAATACTAAATTTTCTGGCTGCTTCTTGCCTTTACCGGCTTTGCGGCTTTCGAGTTGTCTATGCGTATTAGTATGGCAACGACGCAGACGCAAATCTTCTCCTCGTGCCTCGTGACACGGCGTACGATGTTTGCAACATTTGAGCGTCGATTTATGACAACAAGAAAACAATTTTTACTGCAGTACAAGACGACGGACTGATATTTGTACGCCGGCATTCGATGGTTTGTCTTCGATTCGATAGCCACGAAATGGACGCCATGTTGGATTTTGAATTCTCGCTGCGAGAAGCTATTTATTCTTCCGACGTTTGATCATTGCTAGATGCTGTACTTTGAGGGAGAATGGCAAATTTTGGAAATAGCGTGAAATGACAACAATCTTGTAGCAATGTTTAAAATTACTGTTGCACTTTGTTCTTTATCCGTGTTGTTATTTATAATACATACAATTTGTTATCTATCACCGCATTCATTTAGTAGCAACGGGAAACTAATTGTAAATAAATAACAGTTGACTAGCAAATAGCTTTCGGCGAGCGAGAAGGCCTTTTTGCGTGAACGCGCCCTGACAGTTCAAACCAATCTGGCGGAATCATGCGGTCGAATCAGTTCACACACAAATGTTCACAGTGTTCGTAGAAGTCGTTGAAGGTTTGATTATTAATGTTACATTGCTTCAGCGTCAGGTTGGACCAACCTTCAGCGATTTAGATATGGAGCGTTTAGGGAGTGTAGTGACGAACCAACATTTTGAAGTGGCAGAAGTGAAGTGTTGAGCTATCCCCAATGCTGCGTCTTGCACACATGCGCACAGACGTTTTTATATGCAAGCGATTTGCACATGAAGTCAAAAGAGTAAGATGAGATTAATATCGATTAATGATTAAAAATATAACGTAGTACATAATAATTAAGAAACAGAACGTAACAGCGGAGATGAGTAATGAGTCGTGAGTGATAATTTAAAAGTGTAAAGGGCACTCCAATATCGACAAGAGTGCACGAGTCGCACCTCCACCTCACCCGAAGTGACGTCATGTCGCATGACACTGATCCACACCTAAGATGAAGGGCGTTTTGAATGTGTCCATAAATCGGTAGAACATGGAAGCGTTCAGGCCGAAATTTACATGTCTACAGTACATTTTAGGCAAGAGTTAAACAGTGATGGCGTCAGGACTGAATAG
>JAHWFP010009691.1:0-14022 GCA_023313725.1 Lithobius niger
ACACCAAAACATTCGACAACTTAATCGCACAGAATAATAATTTGGACGTTAAATGAAAACTTGAACATTGCTACCGAAAGTAGCAGTGTTCTAGTTTTCATTTACCCTTCGAACTATTAAGCGGTGCGATTACGTTGTCGAATGTTTAGGTGTGTTGATATCATTCCTTTGAAGGGCCGAACCATTCGGAACTTAGCGGCCCCATTTACCAGTTTTGGTTTTTGATATGATAATATAATTATTTACTAGGTGTCATTAAAATTATAAATCTAAAGTTAATGGAATATTTATATTTACCATTTGTTCTGAAAAGTGTAACTGGTATTTGTTTTTTTTATGGATATTAAGCTTTCTCTGAGGTTTAGTGTTTGGCTCAGTGTGGCATGACAGCAGGGTTGGATGAGTCAAGGGATATGTTTGGTTTGCCTTGTAGTTAACTGTAAGATACCGTATTCAGTAGTTTATGTAGGTACAAAATCTGTATCAGTATGTGTCACTAGCTGACATGCACAGTATGAAGGCAGCTGCATGGTGCTTGCTAAATGGTTTCACTGTTGAAGTCGTTCAGATCCATTTTTTTTATTAGTGATGAGCCAGTGGCAATGTTTTCTGGCATAATGTTTAATTATAATAATATAATAATAATAATGTTTGTTGCTGAAGCAACAGGTCTGGCAAGGATCGCGGGGATCACTGACTGCCAGCCTAAAGAGGGGCAGCATTTAAGATGTTTGTAAAAATATTTGATAAAAAGAGAATGCGAAAGTGGCAAGGTAAAAACTAAAACAAGATAAAACAATTTAAAAGCTTGCATATAGGTAAAAAATAGTTTTTAAAAAATGTTTAAATTGTAAAAAAATATAAATAAAAAAAAATTAGTTCCAGAACTAACTGTAGGATAGATGCTAATGCATACTTGTTCCATCACCATGACACATTTCATGAACTGTGGTAAAACTTTGAGAAGTACCCAAGTTAAAAATAATGAAAGAAATGTAAAACCAAGTTCTCGCACAAGTCACAAATTGAATGTAATAATTCAATGTAATAAAAGGAAACATGTTCAGGAAATGTCATTTGTTATTTGTTCAGTTTTTTTTTGTATGAGGCTTAAAAACAGCATATGCTAATGTTATGTACTAACAGCAAAGCTCGCGCATGAATTGTATTTTCAGAATGCATTTGTAAAACTATTGTTGAGATATTGGACCGCGAAAATATTATGCAGTATAAATTAAGTGACGTAAAAATTGTGAAACAGCTACAGAAGTAGTGGTAAAACATCGTTACCATGGCAATTCGGTACCATGACGCCACTTCCAGTACAAAAAAATGTTTAAAAAATGTTTTTGAAAATTGTTTTAAACAAATTTATGAAACATTTTGTATACTGAGTCACCAAGACACTTCCAGTTCAGTGACATCACTTCTGTTATGTGCAGTATGTCGTCCTTTCCGTCCATGTGCAAGTATCATCGTGACTAACTTTCGTTTCCTACCATGTGATCCCTGATGAAATTTCTCGCTGGTAAGTATATGGTCCCAACACACTATCGGTTTCGTGTAGTCACTTTCAGTCTGATTGAAGGACACCGACCTTAAATTCAAAATGGCTCCATTTTCGGTCTTTAAAACTTTATTATACTTCGGCAATGGTTACACGGAAACGTCACTGATATTATTAAAGGTATAGAATGCAAATAATGACAAAACACAAGAACTTTTCAATGCCATGTAATAAAGTCAAAAGTAAAAGCATATCTTTTATTTTACATCAAGTGTATAGTAATAGTCCAAGAAAAAACAATGTAAACAGTATTAATGTGACAGCAATATCAGGTTCAATATCCTTTGTCCAAAAGTGATGTACGCCAAAGATGTAACCCCTGTGCATTCCAAGACAATTTATTCTGTACAATGTTACAGAGAACATGCATAAATCTTCGTATAGCAGTCTCTTCGAACGAAAAAAGGTATGGTCATTCAAAAATGTCAAATAATGCTCAGGACTCACAACATTCTGTAATAAACTTCGTTTTATACCCTTACCCACTTTCTTACATTCATCCCGTTATAAAATACTGTACAATTTGGACTTGAGCCCTACAGACAACTTTATAGGAAATTATAGGATTTGTGTTAGACTTCCCAGTCATTTTTTTGTTAACCAGACTGTACAGTGGGTGAGTATTTGGGTAATTTCTAGCACCATAAAGGTGGATATCAGCCTGCATATCAGCAAACAAGTCGGATGAGTACACATGGTAAATCAAGGAACCGGAATCAGATGCAAGTAGTTCTTCCTTCTGACCATAATAAAAAAATTATACATGCTTTAGATTAATCATGAATACAAAACCCAATGTAGACTAGTCCGTTTAGGACCATCTGAATTTTACGTGCTAGTTTGAACATGGTGAAATCAGGCGCTAACATGTCGAAATATTCGATTGTAGGTGTGGGCAAAACTTCAAGAATTGAGTCTCGTTAGTAGTTAATGATATGTTTGCCTGTTTCCTTAGGTTTTCCATGCTCTCACCGAAAATAACGTCATTTAATGCCTTGTAGGTATTATGTTCAAAGTTAGTATTAGCCAACACGCCTTTGATGTGTTGCGTCTATGTACGGCTTTAGCCAAGCTTTCTTGTCATTGTGTACTTTTGTAACTACTAATCCTAGCTGCACGTCATAAATAACGTTTTGTTGATAACAATCATGTCATTCCGATTTCGTGAGGTGAGGAACCAAACTGTTTTAATATACATGAATGTTGTACAGGGAAGCCAACTCTTTGTTATAGGGTGAGAACACACTGTTTTCTGGAGCTAAGGGGAAATTGTTATGGCTGTCATGAAGAAGAGCTAGGCATTTCAAGCCCACCATTACAGCATACCAGACATTATACTGAGAGGGTAATGACATTAAAGTCGGTAATAATATTAAAACATTTCTTTAGTGTTCAACTACCAAAAATAAGCATATGGCAGATTGTTAGCACCGAAATAAATAACATAGCTGGTTCCTAAGTTAGGGTCAAACTGTTCTAACAATGGATCGTTTGCCTTGGTACAATGTTTAGATATGATGAACTAACCCCTACAAATTCCAGATTCAAACATCAAGTACGTACTGAGCTCTGTCAAAAACTGCGATTTTTTTACCAGTTATCTGTAATGTAGCATCGCAGGACAAACCAGGCAAGATGTAAAAGTGCGCTGGGTATAGTTTATATCGCAATGAACAGAGTTTACAGAAATTTTCAAAAACATCGGCCAGTAAACATGCATCTCCCATTACATTCATGGCACACCCTGTTTCGTCCCAGACTGTCAGTGCATAAGAATAATCCTTCTCACTGATATCATCACCCATCAGTTCAGAATAACAGACCTCTTTGGATGGTAATTAAATAACGTCAAAATTGTCAAAACTGTGTTCATATTAGTAGTGATGTATAGTATATACTCTTACAAGCCAGTAAATGCGGCATAGTAGGGAATACCTCATTCAGTGTGGGTAAACAATTTATCAAAGATGCTTAAGGAAGGCAACAAAAATTGATACAACTCACGAAATTGGAGAAATTGAAATTGGGAAAATAGGGTAATGCTAAAGTTACCAATTGACTATTATACGATTTGAGATTGTGAAAGAAGATGGGTAGTGTGGGGTTTTCCAAAACCCCTCTTACATTTAAAAAGAAAAAACTTACACTTTGCCATCAATTTAGAATCGCCCCCACAAACGAAAATAAAACAAATTACTTAAATTGCCAGAATTCACAAAAATCCCAGATTTTGAAGCTGCTCTTGAAAATGGCATTATCAAGGATGGATCCATGGGAGCACTGTTTAGCTATATAAAAATGGCGGTCAGTGCATTTCTACAGATCATGACAAAGCGAATATACTTAACAACGCCTTTGCTGGTCATTGTGTCAATGATAATAACTGCATACGAAATGTAGAATTTACAACAACAAATACCTGCCAGTGACCTGTGTTTACTACAGAGACAGTTTTAATGGCACTCTCTGTTCAAAAGTCAAGCCGGTCTACTGGTCCTGAAGGTTTCTCTGTTACTTTCTACAAGGAAATTCAGTATGAAATTTGTATTCCATTGTCACGGATTTTCGAGCATACAATGAAAAGCTGCAAACTCCCGAATGCCTGGAAAACTGCCATTGCAACACCAATTTTTTAAAAAGGGTAACGCTGCTAACCCTAATAACTACAGACTAAAAGTTTTTATGTGAGAATAATTTAATTTAAAATGACCAATTCGGTTTTCCCATAACGTTCCACTACTTTGCTCCTACTTACTGCACTAGATGATTGACGGTTTATAGTGACCTGAGAATTCCTTCTGACACAATTTTTATTGATCTTGCAAGACATTCAAGTCTGTGGTACACATCAAACTACTATTTAAACTGGAATATATTGGTTTCAGAGGCAAACTTCTGAATTGGCTTAAGACCTCTTTAGTGAATCGGAGCAGTGGGTTACCTTTGAGGAGGCTCGTTCTGACCCACTACCAATACGTAGTGGTGTGCCACAGGGAGCCATCCTCGGTCCACTCCTTTTCATTATTTTCTTGAATGATCTTCGGATTACACCTGGCAGTGCAAGTTTGGGCAAATATGCGATGACATTGAGACTCATGCACCTGTTGTAAACTCCAATGATAAAACTGGTTTGGCATTAGCAGTGGCGGAACTGGTTCACTGGTCCACCATTCGGCAACTTCCTGTTTCTGCTGATAAATGTAGTGTCTTCCATATCGGAAACCAAATCTAAAATATGAATTATTCTTTAGCCAAAGGAAATTCCTTGCTACACCTCTCTTCGTTAAAACAGCTTATCAAAGAGTCACACTTATTAAACGACTATTTATGTCCAGAGATATACAAACACTTCCGAGGGCTTACAAGGTCTTCATTAGGCCAGTATTGGAATAATCCAGCCCAGTTTAGCAGCCACACTTGCTTAGTAATATTGATCTGACAGAAGGAGGTCAACAACGTTTCCCCAAATCCTTTTGAGGCTTAAAAAAATTGTATGCTAAACATTTGATAGCGACGGGGCTGTTCTCCCTTGAGTTGAGAAGGCTATGGGCTGATCTGTTTTTAACATTCTCTATGTTGAACAACCTCGCAGATTTTGACTACTCAAACTTGTTTGAGCTCCTAATTGTTTGGCAGAACTCACAACCATGCTCTAAAACTAGTTGTTCTGATTGCCCATAAGGATGTACGAAAGTCTTTCTTTACTAATCGGGTTGTGCCTGTTTGGAACTCACTACCAAATGGCTTGGTCTCTTCTACAACATTGGAGGTTTGTAAAAAATGGTCAGTGGTCATCCTCCATTGGACCTTGTGTTTGGGCCTCTCTAGGTATCTTTTTAAAATTTTAATTATTGTACGTTTTTATTAGTTTCGGACATGTGTCAGTGGCCATCCTCTATTTGACCCTGTATGTACCGTTTGACTTTTGTTTGTCAATAAAATAGTGTATTATTATTAGTGTAGCAGTACATTTAAAGAGGAAATTGCATCGCCCATGAGCTAGCTTATCCTCAATATTTTCCAGTGATGAGACAATGATCTTTAACTTTATAATCACCTTAGTGACTGAACTTCTTCTCACAGATGTGACAATATGTAGCATTGGTAACCTATACAGTGTTTTGGATATCAGGTATCATAACGGTTAAAAGATTGCTTGATTTTATCAACATATTTCCAAACCAAGACAAGAATTTCAAATAAATTAGTCACGCATTCCAACCACGATATGTATGGTGTGCATGAAACTTTCCATCATCTCTGACGCACACAGGCATAATCACAGGGCATGTGTAGGTGTGCTTTATGAGCAAATGAACTGTCGGGATCAAAGTTACACGTAAGCAATTACACCAAAACCGTTTAATATCAGCAAATAGCCTACATGAAAAGATGGGGTAACTGTCGATTGTAATGAGTAAATTGGATAAAAAGCTTTGTAGGCATTTCAGTATGTTGAGGTTTCGTGGTTTTACACAATAATAAATGACGAGTCAATATTGCTTTAGGTTGAAAAGGGTGCATACTATATGGGCAAACAGCTTTGTGCTAGCTCAAATGAACCATTCGGTCAATTCACCTCTCAAACTATAATGATGATCATTTACAAGTAGTAATTTAATTTCAGGACAACCAGTATGCTTACTTATGTGCAGGTCGACATTACTATCCTCACACCATATACAAAAATAAACAAGTTGTTTTTGCTGTCAAATCTGGCTATCTTGATCACAGCAGTCAGTCTAAAATGATAAGCCACTTAAGTCTAAATCATTGATGTAAGGAACATAGGGACTCGTTCAATTTGGGTTTTGTTGACCATCAACAGGATGCAAACCTGTTAAAACAGAGTGCACATACATATATGGTCTTTACACTTGACATTTATGACCACTTTCTTTTCAGTTAAAAACACATACACCTTAAGGATGCCATAACCACCAATATGGGAGATAAACCATCCTACATGGCGATTGAATATTTTTTATGTTTATGATGACCCATCCAGGCCCACGTTTGTAGAAGTCATATAGTTGGTGGAGAACTGCCTCAAAGGCTGCTTTGATTTTAGTTTCAATATTGGCTGCTGACAATATTCGCTGTACTGAACTGCACAAATAAACCTCTATCCTCATCGCTTTACCGTCTATTTGCAATTTTTCTAATGTAGCTGTAATACATTCCATAAACTTCATTTGAAACAGTCGGGTATGTAGTGACGTCAATAGCTTCTTTAGGTGCTTACTGATGTCAAAGACGTATTAACGTACATCCATAGTTTGTGTAGGTTCACCATACACTTACCTACAGCACTAGTTTTTAAAGGATGATGACTAATTGAAACGAAGGTGTAGTAGGCATGAGAACACACTCATTGCTTTGGTGATATAGCACTACAACATCATCATTAAACCCAAAGGGCAATCAGGGCACCTACCCGGATGCTGCTGTTGATTATGGTGTAAGGCAATGTATGTTGTAAAGTTAATCCACACATGCTGTATTATGAGCAGTTCACACATGTCTTGCAAAACTGCCTCATGTGGAATACGTTCATCCACACCTATTGCAGCCATTCATACATAAAACTCCTAAAACTGAAACTAAAAAATGAAGGGACACATGAGCATGACTGCAATATCAACAACTATTTATTTCCTGTATACATGCAATAAATACTTTTAAATTATTAGTCAAACAAATAAATTGAGAACAAACAAAAAAAAATGACAGCTGCATTTGTACTATTTACTGCAGGAACAAACTGGTAAACGAAGTGGCCAGACTATTGATAATGTCAGTTGCTTTCTGCCCTTGACACAACTTTACATGTTCTAAATACAGTAATGCGCACAAATGGTACTGTTCACATGTTTTAAAAAAAACGTTATTGTAGCCACATTTCTTATTACAGCGATTCTGCATGTGATTGTAGTATGTGATTTGATAAAAGTCCATAACTGTCGAAAAACTCACAGTGGCCAAAGACCACACAATGCAAACCAACCTTGTCCCCGCTATCCATATTTGGAATGCTCCATCCTCGAGGCCTGGGTATCTGGTTCCAGGGAAGGTACCTAAAAATGGCCTACATGTACCCTTTAACATATCGTTGATTGTGTCAGTGTTCATTCTGTCGGCATCACGTTCCAGCAATCATCAATATCCAGCAATGCTTCATGTTCACCGAGAATAGCAACTGTCTCGTTCTGCATGAGTGATGATGCAAAGTGCAGATCTCTCCCCTTCTTAACTACAGAAAAGTGAGAATTATCACCGGTGCAATGATCAGATGTCAAGTCCAAACAAAATAAACCGTTACGTCCTGTATTGAACTCTGACTACTATATGTCATTACCGGTGTTATGGAATGGAATACCATGGCTCATGAACAATGCCATGACCTGAACATAATTCCCTTATTACAGTGTTATATCAAGGTTTCCCATTAACTGTTTCCCCATCATCAGAAAGGGTTAAAGTGCCTAA
Source organism: Lithobius niger (assembly GCA_023313725.1). NCBI lineage: Eukaryota > Metazoa > Arthropoda > Chilopoda > Lithobiomorpha > Lithobiidae > Lithobius > Lithobius niger. The sequence continues at coordinate 8,057 of JAHWFP010009691.1, forward strand.
GCTGAATGTTTTGAAAAAGAAGGGGTTGTTACGATACACACCATTATAGGTCTCGCGTCTAACCGTACCTATAATAACATGAGAGAGAATGTAACCATTAAAAATATTGTCAATTGGTTGCAACTAACACCCAAGATTAGTGTATGTGTTTTTATTTTAATTTTTCTATTGATATTTGCTCCGACTAACAGCTAAACTTCTAGCATGAACTAATAATATTAGTATTAAAAAAACGCTTAAAGCTTTAAAGGAACAGATATTGGAAAAATACATGTAAGCCATCAGCATCGCACTAATACATGTAAAAGAATCTCCAGCGACCAAAAAAAACAAGCTGGAGCTTCTTTTACACGTATTAGTGTGACGCTGATGGCTTACATGTCTTTTTCCAATATCTGTTCCTTTAAAGCTTTAAGTTTTTTAAGGCTTACATCCATATTTTATACGCTTAAGCGTTTTTTAATACTAATATCCCGTATTTTTTTTCTTGTTTCAGCAAGAATAACACAGACAACAAACACATTGTAATCACCTTAAAATAACTGTTATAAGAGAGTCTTTTCCATGGCTGATTCGTTTTATGCTGCTGAGAATGACTTTTGCACCCAATTTCATGTTTTTAGTTTGATCTGTAAGAATTTGTTGCCCAAACCCCTGGGAGGCATCATGAGGAGGGGGTGTTCTGGGGCGGGAGGGGGGGGGGGGCACTGAAGGCACTTTGGGGTATTTCATAGGGGTCCATGGCTGGTTCGATTTTTACTGTTAAGAAAGACTTCTGCACCAAATTTATGTTTTCTGCAAAATTTCTGCAAAAATGTGTTACTCCACTTAATTATTTCTGCCCAGTGCACTACAATAATAATTGTTCTACTGACCAGAATACTGCAGTTGCATGAAAATCGTGTTCAAAAGGCCCTGGTCGGCGTTAATACCTATATTTTAAGCTATACAAATAGCAAATCGGTTCATTGGTTCGATCTCTAGTCCATATGGCTTTCGGTGTCAAGAATATTGTAGTTACATTAAAATAGCATGCGAAGGACCCTAGGCCTTGTCCATACCTACGTTTTAAGCTATACAAATTGAAAATCGGTTCATTGGTTCAGTCTCTAGGTGAGAGCAAAAGTTTTAGCCCATTTGGCCTTCCGTGTCAAGAATATTGCAGTTACGTTAAAATAGCTTGCGAAAGGCCTTAGGCCTTGTCCATACCTACGTTTTAAGCTATAGAACTTGAAAATCGGTTCATTGGTTCGATCTCTAGGTAAGGGCAAAATTTCTTGCCCATTTGGCTTTCCGTGTCAAGAATATTGTAGTTACATTAAAATAGCATGCGAAAGACCCTAGGCCTTGTCCTTATCTACGTTTTAAGCTATAGAACTCTAAAATCGGTTTAGTGGTTCGACCTCCAAGCGAGGGCTAAGAGTACATTAATGATTTCCGCCCAGTGCTCTGCAATAATAATTGCTCTGCCGACTAGAATACTGCAGTCGCATGAAAATCGTGTTCAAAAGGCCCTGGTCGGTGTTAATACCTATATTTTAAGCTATACAAATAGAAAATCGGTTCATTGGTTCGATCTCTAGTCCATATGGCTTTCCGTGTCAAGAATATTGTAGTTACACTAAAATAGCATGCGAAGGACCCTAGGCTTTGTCCATACCTACGTATTAAGCTATACAAATTGAAAATCGGTTCATTGGTTCGGTCTGTAGGTGAGAGCAAAAGTTTTAGCCCATTTGTCTTTCTGTGTCAAGAATATTGCAGTTACGTTAAAATAGCCTGCGAAAGGCCTTAGGCCTTGTCCATACCTACGTTTTAAGCTATAGAACTTGAAAATCGGTTCATTGGTTCGATCTCTAGGTAAGGGCAAAATTTCTTGCCCATTTGGCTTTCCGTGTCAAGAATATTGTAGTTACATTAAAATAGCATGCGAAAGACCCTAGGCCTTGTCCATACGTACATTTTAAGCTATAGAACTCTAAAATCGGTTTAGTGGTTCGACCTCCTAGCGAGGGCTAAGAGTACATTAATGATTTCTGCCCAGTGCTTTGCAATAATAATTGCTCTGCCGACTAGAATACTGCAGTCACATCAAAACCGGGTTCAAAAGGCCCTGGTCGGTGTTAATACCTACATTTTAAGCTATACAAATTGAAAATCGGTTCATTGGTTCGATCTCTTGGTAAGAGCAAAAGTTTTAGCCCATTTGGCTTTCCTTGTCAAGAATATTGTAGTTACTTTAAAATAGCCTGCGAAAGGACCTAGGCCTTGTCCATACCTACGTTTTAAGCTATAGAATTAAAAAATCTGTACATTGGTACGATCTCTAGGTAAGGGCAACATTTCTAGCCCATTTGGCTTTCCGTGTCAAGAATATTGTAGTTACATTAAAATAGCATGCGAAAGGCCCTAGGCCTTGTGCATACCTACGTTTTAAGGTATAGAACTTGAAAATCGGTTCAGTGGTTCGATCTCCAGGTGAGGACAAAGAGTCCCAACAGCAACATTAATGATTTTTGCCCAGTGTTCTACTATAATAATTGCTCTGCCGACGACAATACTGCAGTCACATCAAAATTGAGTTCAAAAGACCCTGGTCGGTGTTAATACCTACATTTTAAGCTATACAAATTGAAAATCGGTTCATTGGTTCGGTCTCTAGGTGAGAGCAAAAGTTTTAGTCCATTTGGCTTTCCGTGTCAAGAATATTGTAGTTACGTTAAAATAGCCTGCGAAAGGCCCTAGTCCTTGTCCATACCTACGTTTTATGCCATAGAACTTGAAAATCGGTTCATTGGTTCGATCTCTAGGTAAGGGCAAAATTTCTAGCCCATTTGGCTTTCCGTGTCAAGAATATTATAGTTACGTTAAAATAGACTGCGAAAGGCCCTAGGCCTTGTCCATACCTACGTTTTTAGCTATAGAACTTGAAAATCGGTTCATTGGTTCGATCTCTAGGTAAGGGCAAAATTTCTAGTTTATTTGGCTTTCCGTGTCAAGAATATTGTAGTTACATTAAAATATCATGCGAAAGCCCCTAGGTCTTGTCCATACCTACGTTTTAAGCTGTAGAACTCTAAAATCGGTTCAGTGGTTCGACCTCCAAGCGAGCGCTAAGAGTACATTTATGATTTCTACCCAGTGTTCTGCAATAATAATTGCGCTGCTGACTAGAATACTGCAGTCACATCAAAATCGGGTTCAAAAGGTCCTGGTCGGTGTTAATACCTACATTTTAAGCTATACAAATTGAAAATCGGTTCATTGGTTCGGTCTCTAGGTGAGAGCAAAAGTTTTAACCCATTTGGCTTTCCTTGGCAAGAATATTGTAGTTACATTAAAATAGCCTGCAAAAGGCCCTAGGCCTTGTCCATACCTACGTTTTAAGCTATAGAACTTAAAAATCGGTACATTGGTTCGATCTCTAGGTATGGGCAACATTTCTAGCCCATTTGGCTTTCTGTGTCAAGAATATTGTAGTTACATTAAAATAGCATGCGAAAGGCCCTAGGCCTTGTGCATACCTACGTTTTAAGGTATAGAACTTGAAATTCGGTTCAGTGGTTCGATCTCCAGGTGAAGGCAAAGTGTCCCAACAGCAACATAATGATTTTTGCTCAGTGCTCTACTATAATAATTGCTCTGCCGACGAGAATACTGCAGTCACATCAAAATTGGGTTCTAAAGGCCCTGGTCGGTGTTAATACCAAATTTTAAGCTATACAAATTGAAAATCGGTTCATTGGTTCGATCTCTTGGTAAGAGTAAAATTTCTAGCCCATTTGGCTTTCTGTGTCAAGAATATTGTAGTCACATTAAAATAGCATGCGAAAGACTCTAGGCCTTGTCCATACCTACGTTTTAAGCTAGAGAACTGTAAACTTGGTTCAGTGGTTCGACCTCCAAGTAAGGGCAAAGATTACATTAATGATTTCTGCCCAGTGCTCTGCAATAATAATTGCTCTGCTGACTAGAATACTGCAGTCACATCAAAGTTGGGTTCAAAAGGCCCTGGTCGGTGTTAATACCTATATTTTAAGCTATACAAATAGAAAATCGGTTCATTGATTCGATCTCTAGCCCATTTGGCTTTCCGTGTCAAGAATATTGTAGTTACATTAAAATAGCATGCGAAAGACCCTAGGCCTTGTCCATACCTACGTTTTAAGCTATAGAACTCTAAAATCGGTTCAGTGGTTCGACTTCCAAGTAAGGGGAAAGGGTACATTAATGATTTCTGCCTAGTGCTCTGCAATAATAATTGCTCTGCCGACTAGAATACTGCAGTCACATCAAAATCGGGTTCAAAAGGCCCTGGTCGGTGTTAATACCTACATTTTAAGCTATACAAATTGAAAATCGGTTCATTGGTTCAGTCTCTAGGTGAGAGCAAAAGTTTTAGTCCATTAGGATTTCCGTGTCAAGAATATTGTAGTTACGTTAAAATAGCATGCGAAAGACCCTAGGCCTTGTCCATACCTACGTTTTAAGCTGTAGAACTCTAAAATCGGTTCAGTGGTTCGACCTCCAAGCGAGGGCTAAGAGTACATTTACGATTTCTACCCAGTGCTCTGCAATAATAATTGCTCTGCCGACTAGAATACTGCAGTCACATTAAAATCGGGTTCAAAAGGCCCTGGTCGGTGTTAATACCTACATTTTAAGCTATATAAATTGAAAATCGGTTCATTGGTTCGATCTCTTGGTAAGAGCAAAATTTCTAGCCCATTTGGCTTTCCGTGTCAAGAATATTGTAGTCACATTAAAATAGCATGCAAAAGACTCTAGGCCTTGTCCATACCTACGTTTTAAGCTATAGAACTGTAAATTTGGTTCAGTGGTTCGACCTCGGAGGACAAAGAGTACATTAATGATTTCTGCCCATTGCTCTGTAATGATAATTGCTCTGCCGACTAGAATACTGCAGTCACATCAAAATTGGATACAAAAGGCCCTGGTCGGTGTTAATACCAACATTTTAAGCTATATAAATTGAAAATCGGTTCAGTGGTTCGATCTCCAGGTCAGAACAAAGAGTCCAAACAAGAAGAACAACAAGAAGAACAATAAGAAGAAGAACAGCAACAACAAGAAATGACCATGCTGTGGACGCCGAACAGTTCAATTGTTGTCATTAAAATTTGGAATGCGGTGAAATAGTTATGACACGACCCCAAATACCGAATTTCGTTGGTCTATTTCAATTTTGGGCGAAACAATAGGAGTTCAAAGTTTGACGTTTAACACGGAAGTTCATGCTGAGGCTTACATAAGGACCGCAGCAGCGGTCCTTGATATTCGATGAAGGTGTCACTTTATGGACGCACAGGCAAGCATCTTCCAATTATATTATAGGTGTGAGTTGTGCGTGCATTCCAGCACTGATTACATATACGTGAAACTGAGGTTTATGGGGTACGAAATGGAATTTGAGTTTGTGTTATTTTATATTTAACATGGTTGTAGACATCGGTCGTTATCTATCCTACCCATAAGTTCAACATTTATGCTAGTCGATACATGAGCATTCTTGTTTGTTGCAATCATCCAAAATAATGGATAAAGTTGAGTACCTTTAGTTTCTTTCCTTAAGTTAGTAATTTCTGGAGGTAACTTTATATCCATAATTGTTATTTGTATTAGACCTAGTCCCCTCCGGGGTGATGTCAACATGGGATAACATGGAATGTAACTAAAGGTTTATAGATGTTACCATATTACTTCCCAGCCTGTGAGGGGGCAACACCTGGGCTGTCATCATTTTCACTTTGCTATAAAACAACGTTTGTGACAAATCCACGTAATCTTCATTGCTAAGGACTAAAGTCCATTACTTGTCTCGCAGAAATATTAGCAATAGGTATATAGTCCATATATTTAATCTTTTCGATAAAAAGTTGAGTTGGTGCTAGAGAAAATAAGTCTAAAATGGACAGAAGGTATTCAATGTGTGAATGTGAGAAATG
>JAHWFP010009702.1:0-15433 GCA_023313725.1 Lithobius niger
TTGTTTACAAGTCCTTTGCAGTGTTTTCTTATTATTAGTAAAGCATCTTTGAGGTGAAAACGGCTTTGTAAATGTGGCCCATCTAGTAACTATAATACCCTTTGCTTTTATTGTCGTGTTTAGGGCCATTCTCAAATGCGATGCATTCAGGCATAGTTTGAAGTTTACACTATGCAAAGTATTCTGTTAGTTGAAGCAAGGAACTGGGTAAAGGGGGTAAAATTGCTACCTGGATTATTTTTCCTAACAGACTAGAGTGTCATACACTGGGATATTTTTTTTTTTGGGGGGGGGGGTGCAGGAGGGTCTGTATCTCTCCAATGTTGGCAAGTCTGTAAAACTGTCGGAAAAAAAATAATTTTTTTTTACCCTCAGTCGGAAAACTCTTAAAACTATTTCATGTTAAATTGCCAAAATGATAAGTAAAAAATTTACGTTTGTAATAACTCAACTTCACCGGAATCTTTGTGGCTTTATAGTGCTACTAAAAAAAAAACTCTCGGCCAGACAGGTTATTGCACTAAAACACTGAATTTAAATTTTTTTCCTCGTGACTGTTTTACAACTGTCGCCCCCTACCCGACAATTGTATAATATAAGGGAAAGTGTTCTAGCAAAAAACCGGAGCATGAGCACCCTTCGCGAGGATAATCTTCGAAGACTGCCATCTGGATGCCACTATTCTCGAAGAACGAAACTAGGAGAAAAAGGAAAACTAAACTAGGCTGCGACGGATGCCTGCGTTTCTGGAAAACGAAAGTAGAACGAAAACGGAACTCCATCATCTCTTTTCTGAAAAAAAGAAAAGAAAAAGATATTGGAACTGGGGGGGGGGGGGAGGTTAATGCCCATTTATTGGGCAGTGCGTGCTTTACTTGCTGTTCTGTTAATTTTACTACTAGAAGACCAGGGCGTTGGACGAAAGTCTAACTGGAAAATCGTCTAATGGAATAATTGCCTAAATAGCTGCATAAATAAAAAAAAAATCTGGAAAATCATCGAAACGGAATATCGCATAATAGATATCAGTATTAAGACGGGAAAGCCAAAGGCTCACAAGTTAACAAAATACAGATTCAAACCTATTTACGTTGCCTTTTGGACTTATATGACAGACTGCCTGATCGGGGGAATCGAACCCACGACCTTTGAAACGTCGGCCTTGGTTTCAAAGCCCGTGGGTTCGATTCCCCGCTCAGGCAGTCTGACATACAAGTCCAAAAGGCAACGTAAATAGGTTTGCATCCGTGTTTACATAAGAGTATACTGGATAAACGTCTAACTGGACAATAATATAGCTGATAAGTGTCTAACTGCACAATAATATAACTGCGGTTGCTGATGTTATATGTATAGCCGCAGCGAGAGCTGCAGCGCGAACGAGGTAGCGACATTAGACGATTTTCTATTATGCGAATTTCGTGTTAGACAATTTCCCGCTATACCGTTATACTGTATACTTTTTTCCAATTATGCGATTTTCCAGTTAGACGATTGCCCCCTCACCCTGCTATAAGAACTACATGGATTGGGAGTAGGGGGAAGGGAGAGCATCTGTTACCCCTTCTGTTTATTTGAAGCACGCACCCGTTTTATCATCCGTTTCATCTATTTTCGTTGGAATTTAGGGGTATAGCGGACAGTTCTGCCAGTGTATATTAAGAATGAATATGTACGTAGTAGTTGTAGGCATGTGCAAAAAGTCTGCACTGTTTAGCAAATTCTGTAAGTTGCTCGATTAGACACACTGGCAAATTAAATATGCTTTACAACTTCCTGCTCCATTAAACAAGTTGGCATACCTAATAATAATTTTAGCAAATCCAATAAGTCACTCGATTAAACAAACTGAAAATTGTACAAGTTAGCAGTTGTGGTTTATACCGCCCTAACATTTAGCATTCACGGCGTCTTTGGTCATGTGTAATTAGCCTTACATTTGCACGTGGTTCTTTTTTTGTGTGTTTCTTAATTTGCGTTAGGGAGAATTTACGAAGCAATCCTTAGGTGCGTAGGAACACCAATCTAGGACAAATACGCGAATCACAAGAACAATCCGTGGCACACTGCAGGCGCGACATTCTGAACTTACTCATTCTCTCCCCGGCTATGGTTTATACAGGAGGTTTCTTAAATCCCCAAACTCTAGAAAATCAATCCAAACCTTAGTTAAACCCAACATGAAATTAACCCCCCACCCCGCCTCTCCCTTTCTTTGTAAACGATCTCTTTTATCTGGTGCTTGTTGTTTACGATGTCTTTTGTGGCGTGAAACACTTAACCCTTTTTTGACGACCCAGTGAGTCCAAGCCAATGCAGCGGGAATATTAAAGTTGAAGGGCTGCTGCTGCATCACTCTTTTAAGTTCGCTTCAGTTGGGGGATCTTCGTCGATTCTTTTCGTTTAACCGAGTGGCTATGCATCAGTAAAAAAAAAAAAAAAACCAATCCCCCACCCTGTTTTCAGGGCTCAATGGAGTTTCGCTTCTTTGATCGTGGTGGGAACTTCTTGGCTGGAATGCATGCCTCGCACAAGTATTTCAATGACCGCTTGACTAATCTCTGGAGATTAGGATCTACAAAGCCTGCGTGTGCACGAAGAAGTATACGCTGACTGGGAAGATGGTGTGTGTGTGTGTGTATGTGTGTGCCAGTTGCTTAATAGCCTTTCCAGCCCGAGTCTTCCCTTGCCGTTTGAAAGGATTGCCCTGTTTCCTTTTTCAGTCAGTCAGAGTGAGAGAGAGAGAGAGAGGGGTTAGGATCTTGAAGAAAGCGAGGTTATTCGCTAAAAGGAAACTTCAAGCCGTTAAGAACTTCATTTCCACCCCCCGTGTAAATTTTGAAGCAGATAGTCCCATGTCGGGAGGTTGATCTGAAAACACAAGGATACAGGGCATCGAAGTACTTTTGAAACCTCGAGTTTAAAAACATTTTATTTGGCTACTGCGCTCCGTGATGTGGCTGTGTGCTTTACAGTTTGCTTATATGCTATGCTTCTTTCAAAGATGTCTGTGCTACATCCTGTTAAAGTTTTTATGTCCTGTTTATCCAACAGCTTAAAGTACCTTAAAAGTCAAACGAAGTTCTGTAAGGGTAAAACAGTAAATAAAAAAAAACACAAAATTCAGAATGTGCAGAAGGAGACAACAAGGTGTTGAGTGAGAACGTTCGTCTAGGGCGTTTCGAATCACTTCTGATTCATTTTCAAGTGGAACCCTAAGCTAAAGAAACATGTTAAGATCGGCCGATCTTCATATCAATATCAATATTAAATCGTATTTTTTTCAGAATACTTTATTAGAGGGTCTTGTTATGAGAGGTCTGATGCCCTTGGAAAATATACAGCATTGGTTTCAATTTGGGTGTAATTCGCAATAACGGGTTTCTATTTAATATGAAGTAGGGGCCTACCACGGCTCCACTCAGGGTACATTAGTAGGTAGTACCATTTTTCTAAAAATGTAAGGTTTTCAACCTTCTTTCAACAGCACCAGAAGGCATCATGTGTCAAATAAAAAATGGCTGCATCGTCAACGTCATTAACCATGGTAATAGCGACAACACCTTCGGAAAATGCTGAAATACTCGTGCGTGGACAACATCTTGAGTTGTAAAACTTATTCCGTGTTCGATTAAACCATGTTCAGTTGTTTTACAAGAAATACGAACCACGGAAGAATATTCGGCCAGAGTGGCATACTCGGCACGCAAAACCATACTTTATACTTAGCCCCACTTGCAGCTCAACCCGTTTTAAAACTGAATGCTGGATATATTAAACACAAAACTTCACCAGTCACATCTGAACTAGTTTTAAATTAATTTAATATCCTAATCCGACCTACTGTATTTTTAAGTGGTTAATTGTGTATTCTTATAGGTGATCATTTTGTTTTAGTAATGCTAAATAGTTTCGATCTCCAAGACAACACACAGTAACGTAAACATGCACGAACGTAACGGCGGGCTTTATGCGCTTGATATCAAAACGGAGAAACAGGAAATTCAGCCAAACTGCGTTGCCCTCCACTTAAAAAGTTATTAATTCCTTAAGAAAACAAAACACCAGGGATTCCAAGGGAGAGGGAGCAGGGGGTGGGGGGAGGGTTTCAAACCATACAATGGGACAATAAGCGGGTGAGTTGGGCAGGGAACGTGGGAGGAGACGGGAGTGTACCAGGGAGCCGGAAGGTGGGTATCTGACCACAATGGGGAATGTGGGGAAGAGGGTGAATGGGGGCTTGAATGGGGAGGGTTTGCCTACCATGTTCATTTCATGCTCCCCAGTAAAAAATTTACTCATGCATGCGGGAATCAGCTAGACCGGTGTATGTTATGCCGGGGAACAACTAGTATTTACTATTTGCATAGTAAGAGTGGTATTACCCATATACTATACCCTACCTCAACTCATAAACAAATAAATTTACAATATAAAAATTGTTGAAGGTACATTCCTAACGGTTGGCTTTCCGTGTGTGGCTCAGTTTTGCAACATTACTTCAGACACGAGTATATGTTTCAAAAGCTATTTCGTGCAGGCTGCTCGAATATAATGAGAAGGTGTGTCCTCTTAATGAAACTTTTAATTGCGTTTCTATGTTCTCTTTTTCAAGGTTTCTTCCATTATTTCCTTTTTGTTCGCTGTAGATTTAACGCCGTAGATTGAAAAGTTAAGAAGATATAGCATTTCACTTCTTTCAGTCCTTCGTGGGGCAGTAGCGGTGGTTGTGGCTACTAATCCCTCTGCTAATGCTTTTGCGTTCGAAGCAGCACGAAGGCGAAGCATTATGAGAGATAATATCTGCCGTAACCTTAGCCAGGGCTCCACGTAGCTAAGGTTCCGGTAAATGACTTTCTAATCAATGCTAACGCATGGTGGTACTAAAACAAGATCAGAGCGGGCACTGTCTGTCTATCCCTGGCTAAAATTACGATCGTTTGCCAATAATCTACTTACGATCGGAGTTTCTAAAATCAATTGCTGGAAAGGATTTATGCTCATAGATCTCCGGAATTAAAATTGTAAGATATTTGCCCAAAAAAATTTATGAAGTTAGATGATAAAATTGCTAAACAAGCCTGATAAATTTCAAAGCAGTCGCGCATGCGCAATGGTTCCACATACATATACCGACATCGTGTGGGGTTTAATTACATAGATTAGCTTTGATCCCAACGTGGTACCAAAAAAAAACTGCCTGTTCCCAAGAACTATCTTGCTCTTGTAACATTTACTCCTGTCTTACAACCGTTTAGTGCATAGATTGCAAATAGCCGAAGCTTATCAGCAAGGGAGGTACATTCTATCTACATCATTAAAAACGTACGATGTGCTCGTGTATGTGTTTGTACCTCTACTCCTCTTGAACCAAGGCACCTACAAAGATGAGAGTAGCGCCAAATGAAAACTAATTGAATTATGCTTCCTTTAGGTCTGTTTAATTGCTGTAACTTGGTTATTTGGCCCTCAAATAAGCGAAAAACTGCTATGAAAACTGCTCATGATGTCAAAGTTCCGTCAGGTAAAGTTACTGTTCGCGCAAACTTGTGAGAACTGAACTTGGTTGCAAAAAAAAACCTGAAAGGACCACATATTTTGCATCATACTATCATATCGATCTTAAAATTGGTTTTACTACAACCTACCAGACGGATGGAAAAAGCAAACATACCGGTTGTAAAAGTTTGTCAAACATTCGTGTTTTTTATGAGTAGATTGAGTGAACTAGCAAGTGATTCCCACGTAGGCTAAACCTTTTCAATGCGTTTCTCACTTTGCTCTCTCAATCTTTCATTTAGCCCTACGCTTACCCACAAAGGGCCGTACTTCTGGAGGGGCAGCCGAACAAACGTACAAACAAACAAACAAATTGGATGTTTTGAATGCTGTAGATAAAATGCAGACGTACTAAGGAATGTGGTGAACGATTTTTGAGCAACAATTACAGTTCCTTTGCCACCAGCTGCAAAAAAGGGCAAAGAAGGGTCCTGAACAAACCGAAGGAATGTTTTGAAAAGAATACCGAAAACGTGAGTGTGAAGATACGAAAATGCCTTTAAGAAAGCTGGGAAGTTGTCGGTGCATTGATTAAATTGGCGCGTTGAATCTGGGTTGTGGATGAGGGAGGGGGGAATGCTGGAAACTTCTTCATGCGTACTTATATGGAGTGTGGTAGGGCTAGTAACGACTCACCCTGTCTTGAAAGGATAGGTTAATAAAATTATACACCGAACTTGGGTCAAAAAAGGAAGGCTCTTAGAGTGTTTGTCAAGTAATCTTCTAAAGGCAGTCTCAGACAGGGATGAGACAGCCGCCTTAGTCAACGAATTGCAAGCCAGGATAACGCGGACGTAGAAAATATATTTTTAGCTGTTGAGTTTAAATTTCAGGATTACTAGTTTCATTAAGCGGCTCCCGGTAAGTGATGAAGTACTAATCTCAAAAATCGGGCAAGCGAATGATCTTAAACTATGAATTATTTTGCAATAAGAATAAGGTTGCTTTTAAATCTACCTAGTTCGACAGATTCCAGTTTAAGAAATTTGAGTCGTTGGTTGTATTGTACGTTGCATGTACCTGGCAAGGTCTTGGTGACTCGCCTCTGAACCGACTCCACCGTGTCGATGTCCTTTAGTAGGTATGGAGACCAAACATGGCTCACGTATTCCAGAATAGGGCGCACATAGTTTGCATTTGAAATAATCAGAACATATATTCTGTGATGTTCGGGGGGGGGGGGGGTCAAATAAATTAAGTGAAGCCTGGATTGACGCCAATAGAGTGAGTGAAGCGTACGATATGGTTAGTATGTATTAGCAGTGAGCAGACGGTTTCTTATTTCTAATCATGGTCTGTTCCTTCTCTGATTTTATTTGATAACAGGATATTTTTGTGATTAGGTTTCTTCTTTCGACTCGATGAATTCGTAAATCTTAAGCGGTAGATTCATCAGTCTTCCAGAGCGCGTCATCAGTATTCCAACATCATTTTCGTATTTTTCTTCCCACCCACCCCCACCTCCACTTCTTCTTTCCCTCTTTCAATTTTTTTTACAATTTTCCGTAAATAAAATTAGGCAAGGGCGCGTCAAGCGATTCGGTTCACGGTCTATTTGTTCACGTGCACACATAAGTGCGGTGAGGAAGGATGCCACTTAAAAATCTCTCCATAATTAATGCGAGCAAGTTGTCAAGCTAACACGTCAACAAGGCGGCTTTCCACGACTATTACATACACGAAAACAAGGACGCAACAGATGAGTATGGGACTTTAACTGCAACATCAATCAAGTGGCACACCTCGGTAATCTATGGCTACATCAAAGGTTAGGACAAAACTACGTCAATGACTGTTTCGATGGAAAATGTACACAACCGTGATACCTTAACTGATATTACTTAAAGCTCCAGAAGGCTGCTTAACATTATGACACGTTCATTACGTGACTTGTACGTTATGGGCTGAAGTTTAAAATTAAAGCATTCTTATTACCCGTGTGCACAGAATCGATTATGCGGGTGGGGTTGTAGGTGTGTTTCCATCCCCCAATTGTCTGATTGGATGGCGTAATGGTTGGAAACATTAAATAATATTGTTACTTTTTTTCGTAAAAAAAAAGAAATTGCTTTTGCCGCTTTACCGAAATCGTCCAATTGAGCTGAAATTTATTTAGGTTATTGATGGCCATGCAACTTATACTATTGGTGGGGGGGGGGGGGAAAAAAACCACAAGTTCCTGTAAACAATTTAACAATAAGTTGGAAAAAAGCCATCAGCAAAAATTATTACCATACTTTTGCCGTTTTCATTGTTGTAAACAGTCCTTATAAATCCCGTATTGGATTCTTAAAACAATGGTAAAATCAGTACAACAATGCAACCTATTGTTACAATAAGTATACATGTATACTTATTCCAACAATACTGTGAGTAAAAATGAACAGTTACAACAATGCAACCTATTGTTGCAATAAGTGTCCATGTATACTTATTGCAATAATGTGTCATATTCTTTAACAAATGAAAATCTACGTTTTGCATTCTTACCGAGAAATTGACCCTGGTTCCTTAAAACTGGTTCCCCTTCCACTTCAGCCAAAGCCTGGCTCAAAACTTCATCTTCATCTTCGTCAAGCAGTTGGTTAATGCCCAACAAAACACTGAATTTAGCCATAATAAAAATATAAATATCAAAAAACGACCAGCGCAGGGAAATCGAAGGGACGAACGGACAACAATAGACGAGTACGCGAATACGTCGAGATGCGTGTGCGGTTTCATTGTTGCTGGTCTTCCCTCCGTTCTAACAATGAAACGTCAAGCCATGCTAAACCAATTTCAGTACCATTAATTGCCAAGGCCATAAATAAACACGATCAAATGTCGAAAACAGCATTTTAGTATGATAATAAGAAACTTATAGCCATCCTTTTTCCAGCATTGGGGTACAGTAAGTGATTTATTGGATAGTTTTTATGTACTCGGACCAAAACATCCTCACCCTTCAGGCTCGGACGATTCTGGCTCCTCGTACGTAAAAACTATCCAATATATCACTTACTGTACCCCATTGTTAGAAAAAAGATGGCTATAACTATTACTTATTTGTAGCAATAAACTAGCATAATAAGCAATCTTATTGCATTTACTTTTCATTCGAGTGACGTGACCCCGAATCAAACCGGCAAACCAGTTCATCACCAGTCACTGCCATACCACGTTTACTGACGTGGCAGTGATTTGCATCTGGACTGGTTTGCCAGATCGAATCTGAGACACGTCACTCAAATGAAACGTATATGCAAAAGGTTTGCTTGCTATACAGGGTGTCCCAGAATGTACTCCGGTATTTCATTGTTTAATAAAATGGGAACCACGAATCCTTTTTTTTAACTGAAAGCACAACTTGCCAAGTTTTTGATAAGCATACATGTGAGCACTCTTTGTTGCACGTGAGATATCTAATCTGTATTCAATTTCCCGCTGGGGATATTTTTTAACATTTGGCACGGTAGTCGAAGCAAATGGGTTCCATAATTTGTTGTCGAAGTTCATGAACGGTTGCAACTGGTGTACTATAGACTTTATCCTTGATGTAGTACTACAGACGCTAGTCGGATGGATTGCCATGGCCTGGGAGCTAAAACTTACGCGAACGGTTTCGACTTAGTTGTCTGGTTGGTCGGCATTGGCCTTTAGGTAACTCACTGCCGGTTTCCTTGAACTGCTGCTTCCACCTAGTAATCGAACGATATTTCCTTCGATACCACTTTAAACTGCAACGGTTGACTTTTAATTCTGCTAGCAAGAGAACACACAGAGCCTTTTGCTGAACGGTTTCCAATTTCCTTAATAAATCTGCTGCGCATTCAGATTTTAACTTGGTTAACACCCTTTGTTGCGCACGATGATGCAGCGGCCGTTACGAAAACTTGGTGAGTTGTGCTTTAAGTTAAAAATAAACCGTTTGTTGATATCATCTGTGGTTCCCTTTTTTTGAAACAATGAAATACCGGAGTACATTCTGGGACACCCTGTACTACTACTACTACTACTACTACTAATGTACACCTACGATACACCTACTGTATGATAGCTACGTAACACCATCAGCGTTACGTATACCATTATTTCATCATGACTGTTACCTTTACCACAGCCATTACCTTCACTATTGCCATTACCTTTGCCATTACTGTCACGCTTGACGTTACCATCACCATTACCAGTACCGTTACCTCCCCATTAACGGCACCATTAGCTTTCACGTTATCATCACTGTTACTATTACCTTCACTGTTGCCTTCACCATTACCTTCACCATTAACACTACCATTACCTTACCCATTACCATAACTTCACCATACATTATTTTCATTATTACCATTACCTTCATTACCATTACCTTTCCAATAAACAGCACCATTACCTTCCCCATTACCATTACTTTTACCTTCACCACTACCATTACCTGTCACCATTACCTTCTGTTCTCCTGTCCGGGGTTTTTAATTTTTGCAGGAGGGTCATTATATAAGATCGTGATTTCGGTGTGTTTGACATCTCTGTAACGTGTGGCACAGTGGCAACCCGGACCTGCACTGTGATGAAGTTGACGCTAACTACCTAGCTGTCGACGGGCAATAAAGCCTCCCCCCCTTATCGTTGCCTTCACTGTTTCCATCACCCTTGCCATCATCTTTGCCATGCAAGCATCAGTTATGCAAATTTAATGAGGCCGGCTGAACTCTTGCTATACACGGTGAATCAAAATTATTGTTCCAGTGTATTTGGCAGCTGCACGATTGGTTTAGCCACCAAATAACCAGCAATCGTTGGTCACCATGGAGGGGGGCCACGTTTTAGAGATCATCCTGTCCCCCTTAATTAAATTTCCCACTTCCGGTTCTTTTAGGAATAGGGCGTTGGTCCCAATTTGAGATATGTGCGGGCAGTCAATTCATGGTGAATGCAGAAAACGCATGTAAATCGATCTACAATATCACGAGCTATGACCAGAACACATTAGTACAAATGTTGGCTTTATTGCATAAAATAATATGAGCAGTTGTGTGAATTGGTTGATGGGATGTAATAATTACAGCAATAACGTAACGAAATTGCTAAGGGTTCGGTTAGCACATGCTTGTGCACATAACTGTAGCACGTGTTGGTAGCACATGTAGCATACTGGCATTCGATCTAAAGGAACAGGAAGTGGAAACTTTATTTAAGGGGTGGGAGGATGGGGAGCAACCATGCTCAATCTCAACGTTTCCACAAAAGGACTTCTTTCTTGCTCACTGCTTCCCTGGAAGGGAGATACCACTCACTAGTTGACGGAAACAGTATGTTTCCACGGCGGACAGCACTTTTGTTGAAACCCTTCGAACCTCGACATGTGGTTCAAAGTCGACCACCCGTTTGTTACATGCGCTATACAAACCTTGCTAGCCGAACCCTTATCAATTTCGTTACGTTTGCTGTTCCTACTGTAATTATTACATGCAATGAACCAATTCACACAACTGCTCAGGATATTATTTGATAATAAAGTCGACATTTGTACTAATGATGATTTGTTTATAGCTCGTGCTGCTGAGGACCGATTTACATGCTGTTTTCTGAATTCATCACGAATTGACTGCCCGCACATATTTCAACTTGGGACCAATGTCCTATTCCTAAAGGGACAAAAGTGGAACATTTATTTAAGGGTGCAGGGTGGGGGTTCACCCCTAGATGATCTCAAAACATGGCCCTCTCTGTGGTGATGAACGATCGGTGGTTGTTTGATGGTAAACCAAGTCATGCGGCTGCCAAATCCACCGGCTCGATAGTTTTGACTCGCCCTGTATAACCCAACTGTAAGTGTGAAGCATTATAATATTAGTCTGGCGTGGTAACCCCATCCCGAAAGTTTCAACAGGTGTAAATAAGTTAAATATAATCTTTGCTAATGTCATGCTTTATTCACGCAATCTGTTTGAACCAGTGTCAGTTTCAGTATGTAATGGTTAATAAAATGTTCAACAAGGTATATCAAGAATTCCTGTTGTCCTACTGTATTTTGTTATTGACGTAATGGTCGTTCACGCAAGGTTTTTAAACTTTACTTCGGTCTGGTTCTGCAGCATTCAATGCAAGTAGCAATGTAATTTGATGTGATTTAATTTATTAGGTAACAGTAACGCCAACTGTTTTTTTTTTTGCCCCGAAAAACAACAACAACAGCAATCCACATGAAATATCCAAAAAAAAAACAATAAAAAAAAAACTAATGATTTATAAAGATCTTAAGGCAGCAAAGTAAAGCCCTGTTCAAACTATGGTCACATTCAAATTGTGGTATGCGGAGGAAACGGCTGCCCACTACAATGCACGTACAATGGCTGTTCTACAGTTCGATATCTAGTGTGAATTGGAACGCTTAAAGGTCTTCTGAACCAAGGTACGTAATGCTACGGAACTATTACGGCTGCATTATAATTCCAATAGAACTAGCCACCAGGGAAAATTACGTCCATAATATTGAAAAGGAATTGCTCCGCTCCTCGTTTTAAACCAGTTAAATGGCCAGCGGTGAAGTGCACAAATGAAGCACTTTAGCTTCCGATTAAATAAATATAGAACGAATGGGCAGTTTTATAGCAGCAGCACACGTGCACAGCGGATAAATATTGATCTCGGTGATGGAGGTTCGAGCATAATTGGAAATTTAAGTAGATTTTCTGTCTGTGTCTGATGAGCTTCAATTGAAATTTATGGTGGAGCGTAATTGAATTCACTTAATAATTAAATTTTCCGTAAATAGTGTGACAGTCTAGCAGTTAGTCTTCAGGAAGTATCAACACACAAAAATAATTATTCAGGGTTCCCAAAATTCCCTAGAAGGCTCCAAAAATCCTACATTATTGAGGTCAAATCTCCCGACCTATTTTATGGATCAAGAGTTACTACGGTGGGGGACTGCCGTGCGATGGAAAATGCAGAACTACAGGCAGGGACAGGGAAGTCCTCATGCGGTGGGGAGGGGGAGGGGGAAATAAAGAAGTCAGGGAGGCGTAAAAATGTATCAACTCTTCACGTCCAGTTTCTCGCATGTTTAAAATTCATATCTACTGCACCTGCTTTAGAAGTAAAATATATTCGAAAATAAAGCCCAAGTCGTTTGCTGTATAAGTTAAAGTCTGTCTGAACCCTTACGAATAAATTTTCTGTATGGGTACAGATCTCACAGTGATGGTTTACTGTTTAGTCCACGTGAAACTTACTATTGCATTTAATTTTTTGCCTTTTCCACTTTTGTACACGATAGGTATAGGCTAATAATTGGTGCCTTTTACTTGGCTAAACGAAATCACAGAACAAAAATTGTTAAAAAATCATCACCGTGTACAGCGTGATGACCGCAAAGAAGACAACGACTGAAGAATATTGCAGAAATGTCTGATTTACACCGTACTGAAAACTGATGTAGTGAAACATTAAATAACCATCTCCTTCCCTTTCTTAATGTGGAGTTTTTTTTTTTTTTTTGTTTTTTTTTTTTGCGGTTGGTTGGTTTTAATTTTATGTATGTGCAGCAGAATACAGCAGCTAGGTTTTACCAGGAATAACCAGTACATCTAAAACCATGCAGAAAAATTATCTTTCCTTTTCTGCTTTGACTTCGTTTCGGTTAAACCTTGACTCAATATCAAACGAGTTCTAGTTTGGTTTCTAATTCGAGATACTTTGGTATACCATGTCGGTCTCCGCACTCCTTGTTAATAATGTTGAGCACTGATTTTCGCTCGCTTCACTCGTTCGTTCAACGGAAATCCTTTTTTTTTTAAAGTTGGTTTGTATGCAGCCCTCTTTCAGCGCCTTTAGCCTTTATTCGAATTATTACAGGGTGGCAAGCCAAGTGGGCAACGGATATTTTAGCTTTGAGTTGGGCAAAGAAAAACGTTTATTTACCCTTTCACTACTGATTTATCTCTGGTGACCCATATGATAGTTGGGTCGGTCGCCGGATTCGAGCCACCATTCTCTTGGTTTGGAGACGAGGACGCTGACTGCTGGGTTGTTGCAGCTCGCTTTGCTCGAGGTCCCCGGGGCCCCCTCACAAAGCTTGCGGGGGACTTAGTTTTTGACCCGGATACTTTATGTCCTTGTTCGAGGACAGCTGCAGTAAGTGATTGGGGTTAACAGGTGAAAGTAACGTCAAACCACTAAACAACTTACCCGAGCCATAATGCTTCCTTTCATTGGTTCCTCAATCTCCGCATGAATTTATTGGCTTACCAGCATTGTTGACATCTGTTTAATCTTGTCCCTCTCGTTTTCTACGATAAGGTATAAAATTCCCAGAAGGGGTTGCCACCCTCAATTTAAAAAAAAACAACTCCAACTCAGACTCTAAAGCATACTCCTTGTGGCTGGCCCTTGTAGGTTTGCCTTAGTGCCTAATAACAATGTTTAAAACAATGTAAACAACAAAACTTGTAATTTAGAGCTCCGTAACTACGTAACTACTTTACCAATTTCGATCATTTTTAGAAAAAAAACTTAATCTGTACAGCAATGTCCTATAAAATTGGCTAGAACCTGCTTTATACAGCAAATAGTTTGGACTCCAGAGAGCATTGTCTAAAAATGTCCAATCCACAAGGAGGAGACAAACACTAATTTCGAGATTCCAGGTGAGGTCCAGTTTCCGATGTGATCCAAGAGACTTTAATACACTTTGGTACGCGTGTTTACCATGCCATGTAGGGCCACACAGTTTAAAAATATTCAACTATGGAGGAGTTATTAACTACTATAAGTTGAATTAAATTGAAATAATATAACAATTATTAATGAACTATTTATTGAATTAATATAACAATTAATGAACTATTTCTTATTTTTCCCATTTTCTTACCTTGTTATTTTAGTGATTTAAGAAACAGTAGAAATATAAATTAGTTAAGATGAAAGTTGCGTCCTCGACCTCGAAATGAAGCATCTAGTAGTAAATAAATTTACTCAAATGCTGTAGTACAAGTTAATCAATCTTACACTTGAATTAAATTCTATGGCCAACGGCTCTGTTGTAGTTTCTTTTTTTTTTTGATTGTGTAAAAAAAATGTTAAAATACGGGGTGGTCCACAAAAAACTGACGTCCCACAATTTTCTAAGTCCAATTTTTCTATTTAGCACACCTCAGAACCAGAAGAGGATAGAAATCTTCCCGTTTCCATTAGATTTGATTTGTCTTCTCCTGGTTCTGAGGGGTGCTAACTAGAAAAGTTAGACTTAGAAAATTGTGGGACGTCAGTTTTTTGTGGACCACCCTTCAAAAGCCTATAAAGGGGCGAAACGCCCTCTGCCCCCCTCCCCTCTAGTTACACTACTGTGTAACAAACACATTCGTACACTCAGAACACCAACACCACCTTTTTTGTTGTGCTAAAAGAAAAGAAAACAATACGATGTATAAGTACTTTGGTGATGACACAACCTAACTCAAAAATAAATTACAGTTGTTTAAGTTAACAAACATCATTTCAGATAATTCCAACGCAAAGACTATGGTGTGCGCTGTGTATCTTGAGTCCTGCACATATTTAGTGAGCGGCTATGTCTTCCTGGATGGGGTGGCTTTAGTCGATGGCCGCCATTGTTTTTGTAATCACATTGGATATCAACAAGGCACTCTGCTACTGAAAACGTACAATCGATTATCTGTGTTCGTTCTGCGGAGAACTCAAGATAGGCCGCGGACACTATAATGAAGACATGACAAAACACGCATGAAGACAGGGCAACAAGGCAAAGTAAAGACGATGCCTCCTGCAGTTTAACTTCATGGCAAGATTTCCTTCACGCCGTAAATTCTTCTCCCTTCCCACCCTCCCTCCCACTCATTCCCATTCTTCATTCTCAATATTTATATCGCTT
>JAHWFP010009707.1:0-11277 GCA_023313725.1 Lithobius niger
GTAGTTTTAAATTACCAACCGTTAAATTAACGCTACCTAGGGGATATTTCCTTTTCAAGGTAACCGTCAAAAAATAATAATAAAATTAACAACAATTTTCTTAAAATTATTAAATTTGGCAAAAAGAAAAAAAAATATCAACTTACCGAGCATTAGTCCAACAATTTCTTTAGCCTTCCTCGTATTCACCAACAATTCCCCTACACAATCCCTTCTCGTTGTAAAACAACCCCGCACGTCAGATCCGCTCAAATCCAATTCGAAAAAGTTCTTTTTTTTTTTTTGCCGTTGCCGTATCAAAAACAATCTTTACGAACAACACAGAAGTTAATAAACACACAAATTCCAAAAATCACTCCCTCCTGGCAGATTCTTGAAATTTAACGAATACACAATTGCAATATTCGGTATCTCACGTATTCTGTATATTTCCCAACCACGTTGGTGCACACGTTGTGATATGCCGGCTTGCAAGCTCCTCTCCCTCCGTATCTGGTCACATACTTGGCGCTGTGGCGTCTGCTATCCTTTTGCAAGGCCATGCCAGCATTCGTTGCCGTAGGCCATTTGGAGCATGCGCAGAAGGCAATTTTTACCTGTTGGTTCCATCGTCTCCCACTGACATAGTTTCCATATAAGGGAGCCCGCTCCTTGTATACCCTTAAAGCTGCAAAAACTATTGGAACGAACGCCGAAGATGAGATGAATTTAATGCACGCATTAGTTTAGATGAATACGGTTTTTTGGTGGTGGTGAGGCGAGCTTGTTATCGGCATGGAAAGCGGTTCATTAGAAAGTAAAAATCTTGCCTAGTGCTTGTTACCTCTGTGATTGTAAAGTACTTAATTCAACGTTCAATGGCAAATCTTGCCTTGCTTGTTACCTCGGTGAAGTACTTAATTCAGCATTCAATGACAAGGTAAAGGTCACGTAAAGGTAACGTAAAAAAATCAGAAATTAAGCTGTCCTCAATGGCTTATGGAATAGCACCTATGCCAGCGGAAATCTGGGAGTTTAACAGCGTGAATTTCACAGTTTTTCTTATGTTATTATTTATTTTAGCTTTTGTGTCGACCGCCAATGTTAAAGCACAAAATTCAAATATTTATTTTTCATTAACTATTTCATGAATCAGGATAAATAATTTTTAGTCTTCTGTACAGCCGCAACGACTTTGTCCGTCCGTCCGTCGCCTTTTTCTGTGGTAGTCAAGTGGACTTTAAAAAACACGGAAAATTGAAACGTCGTTGCTTCCTTATAACTAATAGGCTTTCTCGACGCAACTCAATGAAATAATAACATTTAATCGTCGCGTTTAACCACTACAAGAAGACACGCAACCGTAAAAAAAAAAAACCCAGGATTTCGTTCACAACACACATAGTCTCGACACGGTGTTGTATGAAGGAATAGATCTACTCTCAAACCCAATTCTCTGTTACCTGCTACTTACGAAATTAAAACGGCGTGTAAAAATTATGACTAAATGTTGACAATTACGCCTAAAATCTAAAACTAGCCTAAAAGCTAACACATTTTAAACCGGCAATTGAGATGGTTACCACTTTTAGATTATACAGTAGAAATCGCTGTTGCAGTGCGTGATGGAGGTGTGCTGCCTGTTCGTTGAAAGAATAGCCGAGTCGTACAGAAGACCGGTTGCGACAAAGTAGTCGCTGCAACGCTTGCTTTGAACTGATGTTATTTTGTGCCAAGCTTTAATCTTTCAAAGCAACAAAGCTACTTGTTCAAAGGAGTAAGCTAAAACCACAATAAAACGAATTAGGCCTAACCTCTCGTATTATTTATCAGCATTCTTGGACTGGAAGATGTGCTTCTACGCAGAACTAAAAAAGTATGCGGCCGATGATTTCTGAAATGACGAAGAGAATTTCCTTGTCAGAAATTTGTTTTCTTGGTCGTGAGCTAAATTCGTCCAATTACAACCGACTGACACTGATAAGACAGCTTTCGAAAGCTACTGTGGTCTTATCACTGTCAGTCGATGATCATTGGCTATATTTACCACCAAATACGTGTAAGGGAATACCCCGTAGCTTTCATTGGTCAGCGCACTGTAATGCAAGCATGGATGGAGCTGTGTGACGTTGACACCGCTTCTTGGCGTAACTCGTTCCAAACGTTACAATGTTACGAAACGTTTGTCGCATTAATTTCAAATAAAAGTATGCATTTTTCTGCCATAAACAATCCTGAAGGCTTTGCTTTAGAAGTGCTCATTTGCGTTTAACTAGCAATACGAGTCATCACACTTTGCAATAGGAAAAGCTACAATTCGTATTTCGTGCTGCTGTTGTCATGCGGCGTATTCTTACTTTCGTGTTCATTGTTGCAAGCAAAATATCTGATTAAATCATTTAAAGCAAAATGTTGTAACTTAGCCCTTAAAATGGTACTCTGTAGATTGCTAACTTTAAATTTGCGCTTCCGCTGAGCCCCAGACCATCAAAAGGCACATTAAACTAAAGCTATCGGCAAAATTTCAGCATTCTGCACTGCGTGGAGAAATTTATCTTCATTAAATTAGGTAGTAGCTTGCCAGTTACTAGCTAGTATTAGGGAGATATCAAAGTTGTTCATACCTTTTTTCAACAAAAAAAGCTTTAAAGTGACACTATCACCGATTGAAATGCGAACGAAAAGACCGTGGCGCCATCTAGCGGCAATGATATTGTTAATCTTTACAGCTTGCTCCCAGGTGCACGAAGACGAACCAAACTTTCACTCAATAATTAAGGATGTCGTGGCTTGTTTGTTTCGTTAAAAGAAATGCCGTTATGCTTTCCTTCGCTTCGTGCAACAAGAGCTATAGACGGTACTACATAGCGCTAGATGTTGTCAGATTTCGTCTGCTCTCAATCGGTGATAGTGCCACTTTAAGCTGTGTTACTTTTATGTTCTCAGGAGATTAAATTCTCCTTATCATTTAAAGTTTCAGCCATTTCGGTCGCATAGTTATTAGAGTCAATTTAGACTCTTATTTGAACGGTTTGTCTGGGTGTCTGTCTGGGAGGGTATCTATATGTGTGTTCGCGCTATAACGTTTTAACGAATTATCGGATTTCTGTCAAATTTTTGCACACAGATTCTATGGCACATTTCTAGGTCTGAGTTCGAAAATGGGTCAAATCCGGCGGCGAAATTGTCCACTAGAAATAATCATAGATTTTTGTTCGCAGCAAACGTACGAGGTTCGTTATTTTTTCTTCAGCCGACTGACGTCATCCATCCACGACCAATTACTGGGAACTATGAAGCCTTCGTCAGCGGCTGATGTTACCACCAACCGACCAATGACTGGCAACTTGCTGAAATTATTCTACAGATCACTGACGAAAGCACGCGGCCCCATAGTGTACGTTCCTACATATCAGTCGTGCCGTGTGGCAACGTCGCCATCGGATAAATGAAATATTCAAAACGCCGGGAGTAAACGGTTTGGAGGCCTCCCGTGTCATAAAACGGCCAAACGGTGCTGAATATTTTTAATGTTGATTCAGTTCACTATTGGTCTAAGAAAACTTACAGTTTTAAAAATGAAACTGCTAGAAGAATCGTATTGGGCTCGTCTTTAAATGAGATGTGTGCGTCGCCATGCTATGCCATGTCATCGCATCTGGTAAAAAAAACTACAAACGCAAGAGGCCACTGGTTTTACGGTTGCATACGCGTCGTGGAACCGCGGTCAAGAAATCATTTGGGTTTTTGGATTGTATTCTAAGGAGGGGTAATTATTTACACGTGTTAGACAATTAGTAGCCATATCGATTGCTGTATTCGCAAGAGAAAACAAATCGACTCTTACTATAATTGGTTTAAACAGGTTTATTTTTCTTCACCCCCTAAAAACAGCCAAGCGGTAAAAGACACAAGTTAATTTAGATGAGCATTAATGTTGTCGTTGAATCTTGGTCGGTGACACACTAGTTTCTACTAATTTCTACTGGCTATGAGCTATGCTTTACTAGGCTGTGGGCCAAGGGCCTGTATCGTTCAATTTATCTTATCACTGATGCATACCACGATTTTTTTTATTTTAAAATGTAAATCAATTATATCTTACAAGGAAATTACAAACGCCACCACTTTTTCGAGGTTCTGTATCCCTGAAGGCCTCCCTTTAGGCCCCCCACCCCTTAAAAATAATGTAACTCCGTCCCTAATTGATGGAATTTAATATTTTTTTTTAATTAACCGTTATGAAATCTACTTTAACAACGTTTATATGCGTTGTTAACCTAAGAATGGTAGGTTGGCTGAGAAATGGAAATAAACGTGAAGAATTTGATTTTAACAAAATGTTTTTTTTATGGTTTTTTTTTTCAAGTATTTGAAGGTCAGAATAGCAAGTTACAGCCATGAAAATAGGCTAAAACGAAGCGCAATTTAATAATCTTTCATTTAGTCCTATTTCCATCTTTGTAGGTCCCTTACTTCCAGAGGAATAACGGTTCAAACACGAAGGCACACACGTAATTTCGTACTTAGCATTTAAATTTTATCATGTGTTTGCGTAGCGTAATTTAATTTAACTGTTGGGTTCTCTGTATTGTTTTGTGCATGTTCATAAATAACTTCAACAGTCTTTCCACACGTTTACTGCACGCGCTTCATTCTTGACCGTTGCCCCACTCCATTGTTGCTGCACGTTCTGAAAACTTCGACGTTTCCATGGAAAAAAATCTGTCAACAATCGTTGACGCCATGTATTGTTGTGTAGTTGTTGCTGATTGTTGTAAACGGTCATTTTTCGTTAATTTGGGACATTTAGGACCTAAACTTAAATTTAAGAATACGCCTACCAGAAATTCGGAGAAATTTTCTTTCTTTCAAACCCTTTCTCTAATTTTTGCCGCCACTACTCGAGAGGAGTAGACGGGCACACACATAAATAAATAAATACACACACTGAACGATTTTAATGATGTTAGATTTTTATTCTTCCTACTAAAGACTTTTCATTTTTCAACCAAAAGGTAGTTGTTAAGTATGTTATGTTATGTAAAACCTTGCGACAAAAATCACAGTTTTCCACGTTTAAACATTTGCCATTTAGCGGCGAAACTATCATACGTTGAGTAACAATCCTTATGAACGTTAATAAAGCAAATTCCGTACTGGTTAAATAAAACAAAATTAAATTCCATCAATTAGGGACGGAGTTACATACGGAGGTGTACGTCATGCATAGTCTTCATGAAAATCAAACGTTATTCGCAATAATAGGCGAAATAATATTACTAGAAAAATTCAATACCTTTAGTAGGAAAAATAATAATATTGTTATTAAGAAAGAAGGTTCTGGCAACCACTGTTTGCTTGTTGGTGATCGTTTGAAATTAAGTATTTCCCGACGTAATAAGCGTAAAATTTTACGTTAAAAATAAATTTTTTCACGTTTACGCCCATTTCCCAGCTAAACTATCATAGATAGGTGAACAATGCATATGAACGTTATTAAAGTAGAGTTCATAACGGTTAATTTAAAAAAAATTATTAAATTCCATCAATTAGGGATGGAGTTACATTATTTTGAATGGGGCGGGGGGGGGGGGGCTCTAAAGGGAGGCATCCAGGGATATAGAACCACGAAAAAGTGGCGGAGTTTGTAATTTTCTACTAGGATATATTTGATTTATATTTTAAAATAAAAAAAAATCGTGGTATACGTTAGTGATAAGATAAACCGAAAATCTCAGCACGTTTTTGGTAGTCGGCCCACGGCCTATACGGCATTAACATGAGAATCGGTGACAATTTTATTTAATAAGACAAAACAGTTTTACTTGTTTTATCTCCAACATTAGTTAGGCCTCTCACATGTCGACCTTAGGCCTATGAGTTTGTACACCAAGGAACTTTGACTCCAGGGAACCGTCACTTACATGATAATTCAATAAATGCAACCTTTGGACCGTATTCGATGGTGAGTTAGTCAGTTCGGTTTTGGGAATAGGTTTGGGCAATCAATTTAAAAAATGAAATTTAAAGCTTATCAGATGGTCAATAAGCGACGAATCACAATCGTTTAGAAATATTTGAGGTGATAGAATCGTAAGCCACGTGTAGCGAAGTCAACAAGATTTCCAAGTTTACATGAAAGCAGATTTACTACAATTTAAAGTTTTACGTAAGCTAATAAGACGCGCAGCCATTCTCATTGGAACCATATTCCATCGGAAGAACCATAACAACGAGTCAACGGTAGTTTAAACATTCATAACAACAGCGTAACAAACCTAACAAATCCAATAAACGTATAGGTATGCTACGCCCTGAACCCAAGGCAAGTTTAAATTTCTATTGGAAACAATATTTGCATCGGCCTTCTCAAATTTCGCCCCTTGGCCTGTACGAGTAAGACAGGCTCAAGTTCGCCCAGCTATTTCTGGAAACGTCTCCAAGACTCCGTGGTTTTTCCACGTGTGCTTAGGAAGGTACTGTTTGTGTTGCAACATCTCATCAGCGACTTTCAAAGGCAATGTTTTAGCTCCATGGCGTGATTCATGAGCGATCCATTGGCATAAGAGATGATGACACAGTGTATTAAGAAGTTCATTGCGGTAAACCCATCTTTTGGACTGCTCGTCTTTATGACCCTTACCTTTCATAATGGGACCAGTCAACAGCAAGGTAAGGAAGTCCTCCTCACCAAGAAGTTAGCGGGAATTAACGGTTGATCTACCAAGGTTACCAAATAGACGTATAAAATTACCCTGGAATTTACCATGGCTTCCGCGTCAGCCAGCAAGGTATCTTCAAAGGACAACAATGCTCGTCCAAGCACCATACGAAGATATTCCTTGACTTCTGACCATCTTCTCCCAAAAGCCTTCTCACCAGGCCTTCGAACTATTACTTGGTGGGATTAGCTTGGCAAAAGAGCTTAGCGTATGATATCACGACTTCACACGACCAAAAAGCTTGGTGGGAATCCTTAACAAGTTTTGTTTTGGGGTAGTCAAGACACACGCCAGTGTGTTGCCCGCCAAGATAAAATGATAACATCCAGATAATATGTACATACATATGAGCATGCGACCGCTAGACACGTTGTGTCTTTACAGCAAGTGTATAGTTTGGCTGTTTTCAGTCATCTGAGGATAAATACCTATGCGACAGAAAAGGCTGAAACTTCTTTGATCGGGAGACTTTGGTCATCTGACAACATAAAAGGTACTGTTAGTGACACAGCTTAACGTTTTCTTGTTGAAAAAACGACGTGAATAACTTTGATATTTGCCAAATTACTAACTACTCCTAACTACTGGTAACGCTTTTTTTGTATCACGAAAATAAATTCTTCCATGCGGTGAATAAAGCTGTTAGCTCATTTGCGCAGTAAGCAATTTTCATATATTTCATTTAACCTTCGAACTATTACTCGGTGGGATTAGCTTGGCGAAAGAGCTTGGTGTTTGATATCACGACTTCACACGGCTGAAAAGCTTGGCGGGAATCCTTAAAAGTTTTGTTTTGGGGTATTACAATTGTCGCATTTCATTTACAGTCGATCAACAAACCGATTTGCAAACTGAGATGGCTGTTGAGCTTGACATCGGGTAAGACCGCTGTGATTTTTGTTTTTACATTGTAAACTGATAAGCAACTGGCCCCTTTGTTGGGAAGTGTTACGCATCAGCTCATTCATAAATATCATACTCGGCTATCATACACGGCGCCGTGTATATATATGATTGAAGTCCTCTCTCCAGCAAAACTAAAACTATTAATTTCTCCGTTCCTATTCAATATATTTCGACCAAACTTGGCCAAATAGTAGATAGCAACTTTTCCAAACTTTACACCAACTTTTATGCAATTCCGTGCAAGAGTGAACGTAGGGAGCCATACGTAAATTTGAAAACTGATCACTTGTTGTTGTTGTTGTTGTTCTTGGCTGACACGGTTTCAGCAAAAACTACTGCACCTACCTAAAATCTGAAACATGATCTGAGCCAGAAATTTCCCTGGGCTTCAACTTACAGGGACCACTTTTTCAATTGGTCGATCCATTCCGGAGTTACGGGACCCTAAACGATCATTTTGTTTGTTTTACATTGTTTTAACCATTGTATTTAGGGAACAATACCACTCGGCAAACTCAAGATCCATTCTTCGTGCATGCAACAATCGACTACATGCATAAACCTTTATATCGCGACACCATAGCCGTAAAAAAGGTACACGGATTACAAACAAAAACGTCAAGTGTGCCGCAAAAAAAGGGGTTATATGATTGAAGTTTCATTTTACTTGTTAAAATGTACACGGATAAAAATTGGTGATTTTTAATTGAAATAATCAAATGTACAATTCAGAAAATTGCAACTCTTTAAGTGTTGTTGTGCTTTACCAATCATATACTTTACGTAAAGCACAACAGCACTTAAACAGATGCAATTTTCTGAATTGTACATTTGATAATTTCAATTAGAATCACCAATTTTTATCCGTGTACATTTTAACTAGTAAAATGAAACTTCAATCATATAACCATAACCCCTTTTTTTACGGCACACTTGACGTTTTTGCTTGTAATACGCTATATGGTTG
Source organism: Lithobius niger (assembly GCA_023313725.1). Classification (NCBI taxonomy): domain Eukaryota; kingdom Metazoa; phylum Arthropoda; class Chilopoda; order Lithobiomorpha; family Lithobiidae; genus Lithobius; species Lithobius niger. The sequence continues at coordinate 8,578 of JAHWFP010009707.1, forward strand.
AAGTCCACACTCCAGAAAAACTAAAACAATATCTACGTTACTACTCATATTTTTCGACCAGACTTGGCAGACAGTAGATAAATATAGAAGGTACATTTATACCAAAATTTATGTAATTCTGTGCAAAGGCAGGTAGCCAAGCTTAAATTTGACAACTGTTCACTTCTTGTTGTTGGTGATTTTCTTCTGGTTTGCCACCGTTTCAGAAGAAAACTACTGCTCCTACCTAAAATCTGAAACATGATCTGAGCCAGAAATTTTCATCCTCAAAGCCTTCATCCTAAAAGATACCACATTCCGAATTAATCGAGCCATTCTGTAGTTAAGGGACCTGAACGATCAGTTTTATTGTTTTACGTTGTATTAAACAAACATTAGGGAACAATGCCAATCAGCAAATGCCAGCTACAATGAATAGACTGAACAATAAAAAAAAATGCCAACAATGCTGGTGAGCCAACAATTCATTAGCATTATCCTTATTACGAATTAATTTATTAATACACGGCGTTTGGTGTACACCTTTGGTTATAAAAAAAATGATCGTACTGTATCGAAGTTCAAAAGGGCCAAAGGGTTTTAGCGAGCGTTAACCGCACCCGAAGTAGCCCGACAACAATGCAAACTTTTCATTGTTGTAAATAAGAACATACGTCACTGAAGGCGGAAGGAATTCTCCATTGTTGACGCCGAAGAATGCATTGTCGAATAACATTGTTTAAAACCCCAGTAAAACGGAAACGATAATTTTTTATGTTGGTTGGTTGGTTTTATTCAACGAGCCTCGGCCCTCAGCCACGCGCTAGAACATTACAAATATTACAACAACCTGTGCACTGAGTCCACAGACCTACATCACGTATTACTACACAGTACGCAACCCAAAGGTGTACAATGCCATTCAAGAATGCTTCTCTTTGGCATCAACAATGGAAAATTCCTTCCGATTTCAGTGACGTACTTTACTTTACTTTATTTCACTGAGCCTTTCAGTGACGTATGTTCTTATTTACAACAATAAAAGAGTTTACATTGCTGTCGGTCTACTTGAACCTCGATACAGCGCGAGCACTTTTTATGTCCAAAGATGTACATTTAAAGTAAGATTAATCATATCAAAAACAAAAACTGATAAAAGAGGCCGCCAAGCTCCGAATGGTTCGGCCCTTCAAAGGAGTGATATCAACACACCAAAACATTCGCCAACTTAATCGCACCGAATAATACTTTGGACGTTAAATGAAAACTTGAATATTGCTACAGAAAGTAGCAATGTTCTAGTTTTCATTTAACCGTCGAACTATTAAGCGGTGCGATTAACTTGGAGAATGTTTTGGTGAGTTGATATCACTCCTTTGAAGGGCCGAACCATTCGGAGCTTGGCGGCCTCTTTTACCAGTTTTTGTTTTTGATATGATATCACTCCTTTTTTTTAAATTATGTGTTGACTTAACTCTACTACCGTGCAGATGTGTACTATAAAGTGCCACGTCAACAAGAAATGGGTTTTCAACAATTTGCTACTACTTTTTGCCTATAGACCGAACCATTCTCAACTCAGTCACCTCTTTATAGGTTTTTGGTTTGGTTTTAATTTTGTTGTGATTTGTTTTATTTAGTTAGTTTTAGTGTGTTGATATCACTCCTTTGAAGGGGCGAACCACTCTCAACTTGGTGGCCTCTTTACCAGTTTTTGGCTTTGTTTATTTTTCTTTGTTTTTACAGTTGGTTTATTTTTCGTGAATTGGACGTGAATACAATTTCTTTGCAACGTTGTTTAGATTTATCGTGATACACTAGTGTGTGTCTAGGTACGCACGTCAGTATACACGTTCTCATTGTCCGAACTTTGGCCGTCCAATGAGAGACGATGCCGACAATACGCGCCCTCCCACGCCATTCCCGTTACGCCCCCAAGCTCCAAACCAAAAAAGGTACGCAGTTCGTATTGTACTGCACCCATTCGTGCAATTTCATACCTGGAAGCCTTCCCGTTATCTCGGTATCGATGAATAATCACCCTATGGAAATTAACATGGGGATGAGCGGACTAGAATTAGCTAGCTAGCTAGTTACACATTTACAACGTTATTGAGGGTCAGATTTTGCATTGAAAGCAGCTTAGCTGGTAATCCTACACGAGTTAATTTTTGTCAGGTGGGACATTGCTTTCGCTTTCAACACAATTTAATCTCTTGTACCGCATTAATATTTTCCCCCAAGTACCTGAAATGTGCCCAACTATGCTGCAAGATATAAGACACTGACGCTATGGCGTCGCGCTACAATGGTTTACAACCTCGACAATTGAATTGATGTGACGTTTGTTGTGATGTTTTTTGCCTACGTTGGCGCGGCTTACTAGCGTGTATCTAGCGTTCCATAAAAAGGTACACGGATTACAAACAAGTGTGCCGTAAGAAAAGGGTTACACGGTTGAAGTTTCACTTTACTTGTTAAAATGTACATGGATAAAAACTGATGATTTTTAGTTTAAATAATCAATAATAATCAATAATAATTCAGAAAATTCCATCTGTTTAAGTGTTGTTGTGCTGTAAGAATATTTTCATTCGTAAAGCACAGCAGCACTTAAACAGGTGCAATTTTCTCAAGTCTACATTTCATTATTAAATTAAAAAGAATCAATTTTTATCCGTATATATTTTAACAAGTAAAGTGAAACTTCAATCATATTAC
>JAHWFP010009707.1:26324-40342 GCA_023313725.1 Lithobius niger
TGCATGAAATCTGAGCATGCGCGGGACGTCAGTTTTCAGGATGGCGGACCCTGATTATGATTGACGCGGGGTTTTGCCGCAATTTTTGTTTTTTATGTCCTAACTTTGTGAACAAGCCACGAATTAGATGCCGAAAATTTAAATATTTGTCTGCTTTTATGACTTGCAAATATTTTGCAGCGTCAGACGGCACCCTTCACCTTAATCTACTTACGCTTGCAAAGTGAATCTACTCAAAATAATGTAAATTAAAATTGTAAAGGATTGAAAGAAACACGCTAGTACAACAGCGAAAAAATCATACTCTTAATATAGCAAAGATTCCACTAGCCTTTATTAGGTCGTATGTTTCGTTGAGATTACGTAATCAGGTTTCGAACCAGCACACTCCGGAGTCGCCTGTCGTCTGAGCCACCTACGCAAAGCCACAACCAGTGTTGCCAGATAGGAAGTACGGTTTGTCTGGAAAAACACCCCCAAAAAGTCTGGATTTCATCAAAAAAGTCTGGAGATTCTCACCAATACGCTAATTTCACAATTTGGATGGTATAAAGTACGAAATTTTGACCTTGAAGACGAACGTTTTTTGTGTGTGAAACCAAATAAATAAAAATCTTTCGTTTTTTAACTTAAAAAAATGTTTAAAAAGATACTGACATGCAGCGACGTCTGGTATCGGCATCGCTAATGTCGCGTAGCGTTACTGTAAGTAGCATGAGAATGTCCGATTCTGCGTGGCGCCACTAGTCATACATTTCAACACTTACCAGCAGTGCAGTCTGCGCAGATGCAAAACAACGTCACTGGCATACACAATAGTTAGCAACATTCAAACCAAAATTCTTCATACATACAAATAATTGCAGCTCAGTTAAAAGTCTGGAAATTTTAGGCAAATTTAAGCAAAAGTCTGGATGTCTGGGACACTGTCAAAATATCTGGACAAATCCAGACATGTCTCGGTATCTGGCAACACTGGCCACAACAAAGACTTCCCGAAACCACTGTGTAGTCTACAGTTTCGTAGCCAGGTTTTCATTTGGTTGAAAAGGAAACGGAAGCCAAAACACCGCAACAGCGAGAATCTCTAAGTAAAAATAGCTAATAAATAAAATACTACGTAAGAAAAGCCGAGATGTCTTCCTGCCTCCCTAGGTATCGCTTCCCAAGATGCCACGCGAGAAGGGAATAGGTTGGGTGACGGTTACGTCACGTGTTTTGTTTTGATAATAAAAGTGGTGGTGCATTCAAAACTAGGTACAAACAGGTGGCTATTGCGTCATGCTTTCAAGATCCAGTTAGACAAACAAAATGGTGGATTCTGAAAAGAGGGAGAAGTAATTCGAGAATGCGGGGGAGGGGGGTACGGCACTGCGATAGAAGAAGCAGGCCCGAAGGTTGCGAGTGGTTTGGTGGGGGTGGAACTGTGGTGTCATTTTCATAGACGTATTTGTGCTGGTATGGTAGTATGAAATACGTGTCGTTGTGTTTAAGTTTTCTCTGTTTTTTATATACAGGTAAACGTTAAATGCATCTGGCGCCTTTTAACGCGAAAATGCAGACATTATACACTCACCATTCACGTGTTCTCACATATAGTATTTTATTAGGTTTTATTCTGAACTGCGGTATTTATTAACCAAATCGTCTCGGGACAGATCGTCTTCGTAACGACTAATTCAGCGATTAATTGTTAGCCATCGGCCGTAAATAAATAAATAAAATAAATAGAATTCTCCACACTTGGTGGAAGGATACGGAAGGGTGATGAGCCGCTTACTCCGTTCCGGGAGATCATCGTAGAAGGATCAGGGCAGTGGACGAAACGCTGAAGGGGTTCACATTTAAGCAATCTACTGAAGGCTGAGACTGAACGCGCATTTACAGTTTCCCTACTTAGCGAGTTCCAAATAGGAACAACCCGTACCGAAAAAAAATGTCTACGACAGTCTACACGGGAAGCTAGAGCAGCTAACTTCTAATTATGACCCCGGGTACGGTTTAAGGTCGGGGCGAGGTCGAAAAAAGGCAGGTCAACCTCAATAAGGTTCCGCAGGATCCGAAAAGTCATGATAAGGTCAAACCTCAGTCGACGTAATCCAACAATTCCAGACCAAGCCGCTCAAGGTGCGCCCTGTATGGAATGTTGCGAAATCCTGGAAGATGTTTAGTGAATCGTCTTTGCACCACCTCCACGGAATCAATGTCCTGTGCCAAATAAGGCGACCAAACTGGGATGGCGTACTCCAAGACCGGGCGTACAAAAACCTTAATATGCCCAAACCAATGTCACTGTGATTCCAGATGTGAAACATCTTTTAACAATTACTGCAGTTTATCAACGAAACTGCAGTTTTCCAAAACTGCAGTAATTAAGAACTGCAGTTTGTGTTCCATAAAATTGCACGTTACGAAACTGCAGTTCTGCATAAAAACTGCACCTTATGAAACTGCAGTTCTGCATAAAAACCGCACTTTATAAAACTGCAGTTCTGCATAAAAACTGCACTTTATGAAACTGCAGTTCTGCATAAACACTGCAATTTATGAAACTGCAGTTCTGCATAAAAACTGCACTTTATAAAACTGCAGTTCTGCATAAAAACTGCACTTTATAAAACTGCAGTTCTGCATAAACACTGCACTTTATGAGACTGCAGTTCTGCATAAACACTGCACTTTATAAAACGGCAGTAAATTAACAAAAATGCAATTCACAGAACGACGGTTACTGTGGAACTTATTTTTATTCAACAATCTAATTCGTATTTGTTTAGGGTATTAACTTATAAATACGACCTATTTCACTTACCTTACTGATCCTAGCCACTCTTTATGGTTTAATTACTAGATTGACATGTATGAATCAACCTTATATACCTACTCACTCGTTAAAGTTAATAAGTATGGTTGTAGTATTTGTATTTAAATTATAACTGCTAAAATAAAGCAGTGCTGATCTTCATTTTACACAATCAATTGGCCTCTTTTGTTTTATACTTTGCGAACTCCATTACATTTAATTAAAACTGCATCATAATTTAGGAAGTGTTTAAAACTTTAAATTTAACAGCAATTCCAACTGCTAGTAAACTGCAGTTTTATGTAAAAACTGCACTTTTACTGTATGTAGAAACTGTAGTTTTATGTAGGAACTGCAGTTCCAATCCACAGAAAACTGAATTTAAAAATATAAGTTAAATACTTTTTCATATTAATAATTAAATCAGTTAAAAAAATTGTATCTATTATCATCAAAAAGTATTCAAAAGTACGGTAATCTTAAAATTCAGTAGTCTGCAGTTTAGAACTAAATTTTCTGTGTAAAACTACAGTTTACTAACAGTTGAAAGTTTTAAGTTGCGTCTGGTCTAATCTAGCAGTAGCTAAATCTAAATGATTAATAAATCCTGTGATCTGAGACAGGATTATTCATAAGCTACATAGCCACTTACCTACCGTAACATAAATAATCAGTTCATTAAATCAGTTAAAGAATTGTAATTATTAGCATTAAAAACTATTTGTAAGTATCTTTAAAATTCAGTTGCCTGTGGTTTGGAATTGCAGTTTCTGTGTAAAACTGGAGTTTACTAGCGGTTGGAAAAGCTATTCACTCTCATTAAAACGTCATTTAAAAGTGAAATTGAGCCTTGCAGATTACAATGGTACATCTACTTTAAAAAAAAATTGATGTTAAATTGTAGTTTTAAACAGGCATTTGGTGGGTTGGAAGAGGATTTAGGGTACATGCAATCTTGGTCAGCAACTGTTTCAAAAGTCGATTAGTAGAACCTCATAAAAGTGATGGTGAGGCAGGGACTACTGTAGCATGAATGGTCAAATTGAAAAATTTGTTAAATATGCTCTTTAATAAGTTTCTTCTCTTCATAACTGAAGTTACCCTCAACAATAACCTCATTTAAAACCAGTAACTGTATTAAACTGCATTTTCAGTCTATAATCGCAACTGAAAACTACAGTTTAACTTGTAAGCTGCTGTCACAATCTACAAGAATTGCAGCAGTAGAACAATGTCATTATATATATATATATATATAAATATATATATATATATATAAACTAATACTATTGTTGACGACGGCTAGTCTTGAAGATAGGATTCTGATTCAGAAAGTGTAGTTCAAGTGTAGTTCAAGTGTATTTCAAGTGTAGTTCTTGTATACTGAAACTGCAGTTCCAGTATACAAGAACTACACTTGAAAACTGTAGTTTTAACAAAAACTGCAGTTTTGTAGTGAATTGCAGTTACAATGTACGAGAACTGCAGCTGATTACTTCACTCTGTCACAGAACTGCAGTTCCAGTCTACGATAAATGCACTTTAAAAAACTGCAGTTCTGTAATGAAACTGTAGTTCAAGTCTACAAGAAAAGTAGTTAAAAACTGCAGTTGATCACAGAAACTACAGTTGTGTAGTGGAACGGCAGTTAGTCTACACGAACTGGAGATGAAAATTGCACTTTGTCAGAGATAAAATTTCAAGTACTGCACTTAAAAACTGCAGTTTACATAAAAACTGCAGTTCTGTAATGGAACTGTAGTTTCCACACAAACTGCAGTTAAAATCTATGAGAACTGCAGCTGAAAACTGCACTCTATCACAGAAAGGCACTTTAAAACTGCAGTTTCCACAAAAACTGCAGTTCTGTAAAGAAACTGTAGTTGAACCTACAAGCTCATCAGTTAAAAACTCCAGTAGGTCATAGAAACTGCAGTTGTGTAGTGGCACTGTAGTTAGTCTACAAGAACTGCAATATAAAAGGGCACTTCGTCACTGAAACTGCAGTTCTGTCATAGAACTGCAGTTAAAATTCTTAAGTACTGCCCTTGAAGACTGCAGTTTACACAAAAACTGCAGTTCCGTAATGGAATTGCAGTTCCAGTTTATAAGAACTTCAGTTGAAAACTGAAGTTTTCTACACAAATTCCACTTCCTCATAGAAACTGCAGTTTTCTCATAGAACTGCAGTTACAATTTTCAAGTACTGCTCTTAATAACTGCAGTTTACAAAAAACTGCAGTTATGTAATGGAACTGCAGTTTCAGTCTTTAAGAACTTCAGTTGAAAACTGCAGTTTTTCACACAAACTGCAGTTGTGTAGTGGAACTGTAGTTACAATCTAAAGAACTGCATTTGAAAATTGCACTTTGTCTCAGAAACTGCAGTTCTCTCACAGAACTGCAGTTAAAATTTTCAAGTATTGTACTTGAAAACTGCAGTTTACACAAAAACTGCAGTTCTGTAATTGAACTGCAGTTCCAATCTACAAGAAGTACAATTGTAAACCGCAGTTAGTCACAGAAACTGCAGTTCTGCAGTGGAACTGCAGTTACAGTCTACAATAACTGCAGTTGAAAACTGCTCTTTGTCACTGAAACTATAGTTCCATAAGAGAACTGCAGTTAAAAGAGTAAAAACTGCAGTAAAGTGCAGTTTTCATGGGAAAAACTGCAGTATTTTTTTGTAAGGGCTTCTTCGACGGAAGGAAGTATTTCTTGATTTAAGGTGTATTGAGCACAAGGATTAGTGTTTGGCTACCAACATGGAAGGAATGGCATTTAGGGATTGCAAGAGGGAGTTGCCTGCAATCCGATCAGCCCCCAACGTGATGGATCTGTGTAACAAGATCCTGGGAGTGGGATCCGGACAAATTTTCGCCCCCAACCTGCAAGTCGTCAGCAGATTTAAAGCCAAAAGTATTCGGATTCCGAAATGTTAAATCATTAATGTAAATCATTAGTGTGATCTAAGCCGTTGAGATACGGATGTAACAATAAGGTGGATGCAGGAATGGAGACTTGCAGAAACGATTTTTTTTTTTACGTGGAATGAAAAATTCTCAATACAGCAGATGCAGTAAAGCTGCGGAGCTGGCAATTGAAGCCAGTCGTGTATCTTATCTAGCTGCAAGGTGCATTGGAGATGACGGATAAAAAAAAAACAATAGCCTCGTTTGTCAAATGCAAATGCTGCGAAAGTGGATTTTTCTCAGACCTCAAAATGCATGATTTTGGGATTTGTTGGCAACTGCTGCAATTTGATATATGTTTCGCAGCGTAAGGAATTAAACAAAGCAGCGTTAGTTAGGCCAAACAATCCGCTCTCACTAAGTTTTTCCCTCCAGTGCCCCTTTCAGATAGCGATACGGCTGGTTCTGGTGCAAGCAACGCGCCGTTCACGAATACAACGAATACAATGCTCTATTCCGTTGTACACTTTTGATTGGGTTGTTTTATACCCATACCAAAGTGTATCAGTGCTCTAAAGCAGATACAATAACGCCGTATTCACCACGTTGCTCGCACTAGAGCCAGCCGTATTGCTAATTGCAAGGGGCGCTGGAGGGGAAACGTCGGTAGCGTCGGTTGTCAAGCGAATGCGGTGAGAGCGGCTTTGATAAGCCTAAAAAAATGTTGTTATACACATGTAAAAAAAAAAAAAAAACACTAAAGATTGATATTTCGTGGCACATCAAAACATTTGACCACTTTATTAAACGTAAACTAAAAAATTATATTTATTATTTTAATTGTTTACTTTTGATAAAGTGGACGAAATTTATTCCGATGTGCCACGACACATCAAGTTTTAGTGTTTTTTACATGTTATTTGTATAATGAAGGATAGAAAAACAACACAAGACCCAAAGTGTATCAGTGGTACTGAGGCTTTTTCATTTCACATAAATCTAAAAAAAAAGGGGATTATTTCCTTCATAAAATGGCAGAAACAAGACCGCATGGCAAGTAGCAGCAAACCAAAGTTACTCAAACAGTACACTAACACCCATTAAAACGTTATGGCAGCAATAAGGTTTAACGGGGACTAAACACTAGAAAATGTTAACAATAAAACCTTGGAGAAAAGCTTGTTCGATTTCCTGTTTTTGTTTTTATTTCGAATTCGTTGTTGCTTTCTAATTATGTAATCCTCAGCATGAACCGCCATGTTGTGCATCAACCTTTGAAACCCTTATATGATTTCTCCCAGAATTGGTATTGACCAACGAAATTTGGTATAATTTGGAGTCGTGTAGTAACAATTTTACTACATTAAATTTTTAATGACAACAATCAAGGCGGTTGGCCTCCACAGCATGGCCATTTTGTTGTTGTTGTTGTTGTTTGGACTCTTTGCCCTCACCTGGAGATCGAACCAGTAAACCGAAATTCACGTTTTTACAGCTTAAAACGTAAACATAAACAAGGCCTAGGCCTTTTGAACGCTATTTTAATGTGACTACAGAATTCTTGTTGTTCTTCTTCATTTTGGGGTAAATTTTGCTGCCACGTACAGATCAAACCATTGCTGGTTTTCAACTGTTTAAGCTTAAAACGTAGATGTTACCAAGGACCAGGGCTTTTTAATGGTATTTTATTGTGGCTGCTTTATCTCATAAAGTGTTTATCTCAATTATCACATATCGCGATTATCTCACATCAAAATTCTGCTTATTTAGTTTGCCTGAAATATCTCCAAGAAAAAGATAGGTGTTAGTATTAAAAAACCGCTTAATCGTATAAAATACGGATGCTGTAAGCCTTAAAAAAAACTCAGTGCCCTAAAGGAACAGATACAAGAAAAAGACATGTAAGCCCTCAGCATCGCACTAAGACGTGTAAAAGACGTACCAGTTTGTTTTGCCTTTTGAGATGTTGGTGAGTTTTTTACACGTATTAGTGCGACGTTGATGACTTACATGTCTTTTTCTTGTATCTGTTCTTTTAGCGCATTAAGTTTTTTTAAGGCTTACATCCATTTTATTCGCGTTAGAGTTTTTTTTAAGTGCAAATTATAATGAAGAGAAATTTTTGCAGGTCAATTTTTAGGGTAGCCATTTAATTTTAATTTTTAGGCTACCAAAACACGTTATGTTATACAAGCCACAATTTATTCGTGACTGTATACGGACTCACACTTAAAGGTACATTCCGCCTGCCTTATTACAGCCACGCGCAGATCGCCATCCGCGCATGTTACCATCTCACCGTTTCGCGAGACTCACCGAAATAATACAAGGCCAACTAAGATAGTAGCAGCTACTATCTCAGTTGGCCTTGGGCGTAGTAGATGAAACAGCATGAACGCAAAAATTGTGTCGTCGTGAACCGGAAAGATTTTCCTATTTTAACATCACAATTTATAATTTTTTAGGCTAGTATCTTATAATTTTTTTTCGACGATCTATTGGCATAAATAAGTTTAATTTTTACCGCATTCGTCTTTTAGATTTTTGATCTCATTGTAATTAGCAAACGATTAAAACTTAGTACATGCACGCACACAGATGAAACGTCATGGTAAGCGCGCAAAGGATCATATAATCGCAAGATGCTATTAAATTATAGTTCCCAATATTCAACATAAAATCTCCTAGCCACCACATTTCAAAACGGATTTTTAGCAAGGGATTGGTTAACTTTAAGTAAATAGAATTTTGGGACCGTACTTGCTGTGGAGGACCGAGAAAAATGGCGTTGGGAGGAATGTACCTTTAAAACTTTCGGTGAGTTGCTAATTTTATTTCGACCTCCCAGCTTGTTAAGGTGTTAGGAATAGAGAAAGGGTTAGCGTTTCATTCTTCGCCTCATAAGCAGCAACGAGCTCCAAATTGGAATGCTTTTCGGAAAAAGTGGGCGTTCGCAAAATGTGAAGCATCAGGTTTAATTATAACGTGCTCGCGGATCTGAAGGGGTTGCTCCGCCGGGAAGGTCGAAAACCCGACACCGGCAGAAAAAAGTAGATAAATGAAAAAAGAAAAAAAAAAACGAAAGAGAAAAGTACTCTCGTTTTCACGGGCGTGTGACCACTCTATTTAGGTGAAGAAACTGGAGGAGAAAGTTTTGGGTTAGAAAGTTGTTTTAAAGCTAACCAAATATTGTGAATAAGTCACAAGGTGAAATGTTAACGAAGAAACAATCTCAGTTAGAGACTGGTTTTGTGAGAATACGAGATATACGTTGAACAAGAGAAGCCAAAATATCAACACAACCGACATTTCGAGCTGACTCCAGCTCATTATCAAGTGAATGAAAAACAAAAATACACTTAAAATTGCATAAAGGTGCGAACAGACATCCGAATGCGGGCAAAACTGTCTAAGTCGTACAACAATTCGAACAAGTTTTAAAAAAGAGAATTAAAAAATTTGCAAATTTAAAAAAAGGGGAAGAGGAGAGTGACCTGTTTGTGCTGAAAGCACAAGAAGAAGTGGTGAAAATTGAGCGCAGTCTGGGCTTTCAGCACAAAGAGGTCACATCCCTCTTCCTCTTTTTTTAAATTTTTAAAATTTTTTAATTCTGCTGTTTAAAAATTGTTCGAATTGTTGTCTTGATTTAGGAAATTTTGCCTGCATTCGGCGGTCGGTTTGCATCTTTATGCAATTTTAAATGTATTGTGTTTTTTTTTACTTCCCTTGACAATGAGCCGGAATCATCTCGAAACGTCGGGCTGTGTTGACGACGTTGTGCACTTTAGGCTTATCTTTTCAACAAACTTCCATTGCAGTGCTTACGTTTTCCTATGAATACAAGATTTGAGAAGGAATGAAAGACAACTGCCCCGATTGGGACTCGAACCCAGGACCTCCAGCACGCTATGCCGGGCGCTCTAACTACTGCAGTACTACGGCAGACCACTTGGATGAACTTTGGATACACTCTCCAACCAATCTATGAAGCTGTTCAAGCATTTTCTGTGGTGAACTAAAGGCCTCAAACATGTAGAAGGAGGGAAAGCAACTTGGTTCTTGGCCTCAACACTAACTTGAAACTAATGCACGCGATAGATACAAACAAGGATGCACTACACTGCATTAGTAATTCAACGTGTTGTATGGTAGAATAAAGAATAATGTGTAATTGGTGTATGCAGTTGTAACTGCAGACATACCAATAGGACACTACTAAAAATTCTGAATGCGTGGTGTACTGAAGAATATCTACTATATTGCACATTATATTAAAAAAAATTGTCTCCTAACTTTTGCTACTAGGATACGGCAAATAAGCCAGAATCTTGTGTGCGACGATGCAATCACTGACCAGATAAGTTTTCATCGTACGCTGATATTGGTTTCTTATAAAAAATAAAAAAAAACGAAAGCTTCGTTGTTTTACAGTTTCCCGTTCCCTTTGTTCTTGTTCATCCGACTTTTACATTTTTAAAATCTTCGAACACCATATTTTCAGTAAATTCAGCAGGTAATTTGGCGGGAAGGGGGGGGGGAGTAGGAGAAGTCATATTGCGCTGAGGGTACGTGAGGTTGACTACTTTAAATTTATTTACACTTTTTAGGTGTATTAAAAAAAATGTTAAAATATTCACACGAAAATTGCGACAAATTCCACATTGAATATAATACTGCAATTTCATGTGGCCAATTTTTGTTAGGTTACTCAATACAAAGTACTTGTTTTACTAGCATTTTATAATTATCTTAGTATTATTATTTGTAATTTTAAATCTGTTGGTAAAACTAATATCGAACCAATAAAACTTGCGTGAGTCTTCCTGTTATGGATTTTTTTTTAAATCGGAGAATTGGAGGCCATGAGGAATATTCCGCCCTTCCCTCCCTGGCCAGTCCGCCACTATAAAAATAGGACATGATTCGCTTTGTTCACTCGTTCAATAAGAAACAACACCACAAATAAGCGTAATAAAATACCGTAATATATCGCACCCGGAAAGCAGCGAGAATATGCGCGCCTCGCATTCAATGTACCGTCCAGATACCAGCGTAAAAATTCGGCGTACCATCCAGATTGCCGCTAAAGGTAAGTGACGACTCACTTTGTACTGTACTTCGCGATAAGAGAGGACGCCATATCGATGTCCACAAAAAAAAAAAAAATTTCCTTAATATCGATGTCCACGCATAGTCTCTAACCGACCGAAATTTGAAGAGCTGACTTGCTGAAATGCGCAGTTACACGCCACAATTTTCGTATGAGCGCACACCTTTACGATGACATTTGGCTGACGTCATTCACAGATCGTATATTATCGGGTGACGGTTTTTCGCTGAAGGACCTTGTTAGAGGTTATTATACTTCAAACATCTTATGTATATTCTGTGGAGCATACTACCTTTTGTACTTGCGCATTGCAAGTGACCCACCCACATACTTGAATTTCGTCGGGTCAGAATTGAACAAATGTGTCTGGTTTTTTCAGGAGATGTCGCTGACGTAAATCGCGTCCACCCGTTTTTTGGCCACAATCACATTAATTCGACGTGTGACACGTCGAATTAAAAAGAACACATCAAAAGGTAAAGAGTTAATGAAGCAAACAGTCTGCATTAAAGACTGGCCTTGTGAGAACGCAAGATACACTAATCTGAGAAAGAACGGCAACTGGGACTCGAACCGAGGACTTCTAAGCTCGGCTTTAGGCTATGGTCAGGGTCCGCCCCAGTACTGCAGAAGTTACAGCGCCAAGCCTGGTCATGGCATCTGGCGGTAGGAATGGAACTTCATTTTATTGTGGATATATTGAATTTTGCGTCGCGTGTAGTATTTCCGGACTGTCTGCGTTTAAGATACAGAGGGACATTTTTAATTCTAAACATAAAAATAATCTGCTAATATATCAAGACATACGCTAGTGTGTCACCCGCCATGATTAACGATAACATCCAGATAAAATATATATGTGAGCATGGCGACCACTAGACACGTTGTGTATTTACAGCAAATGTAGTTTGGCTGTTTTTACCCATCTGAGGATAAATAACGATGCGACAGAAAAGGCTGAAAGTTGTTTGATCGAGATACTTTGGTTGCCTGACAACATAAAAGTCACTATTAATGAGACAGCTTTCCGTTTTCTTGTTGAAAAAACGACGTGAATAACGTTGATATTTGCCTAATTACTTGCTGGCTACTATAGCAACGCGTTTTTGTGTCACGAAAATAAATTCTTCCAAAAAGATTTTCATGATTAAACAGCAACCTAGCGTTCTAAAAACTAATCAGATTGTACAATGATCCCCAGAACAAAACTTGTTAAGGATTCGCGCCAAGCTTTTCAGCCGTAAAGTCGGGATATCAAACGCCAAACTGTTTCGTCAAGCTAATCTCACCGACTAAGATTTCATACGTTAAATGATACAATTGAAAATTGCGCAGTAAGCAGTTTTCATATATTTCATTTAACCTTCGGACTATTACTCGGTGGTATTAGCTTGGCGAAAGAGCTTGGCGTTTGATATCACGACTTCACACGGCCGAAAAGCTTGGCGGGAATCCTTAACAAGTTTTGTTTTGGGGGTCATTGTACATTCTGAATAGTTTTTAGTACCCTAGGTTGCCGTTTAATTAAGAAAAATAGGTAGTGGTTATTTTAAAGGGTTTAAAGGGTTTAAAGGGTTTAACGAGCGTTAACCACTCCTGGTCATCTGCCCGAAGCCCTAAGGCCCGTGGTTATTTTCATACTTTTGCAACAATGGTCCCGCTATACGTGATTTATTGTGATAGTTTTGTTCTTTCCCGGTTCTGAACGCGTCGGCTAAACCCGTGATCTATTGTAATCTATACGTGATCACAATAGATCACGTATAGAGGGACCATTCTTTCAAAAGTATGCCAATAGCTATTTTGTGGATGAATTCGAGTTGTTTTATGTCAATTTTCTTTGCATCATCCAGTCTTTTCCTCCCTGGCGTTCACAATCATTGGCTGCTACAATGTTATAACAATGATGGCGTTGTACAAATGAACTCATGACCAGGAGACCATGCCTCGCACCATTTATTGGTTTAATCATTGTGTTCTCAATATGGGGTCTGACTTGGGAGTTTCGAAATTGCTTGAATTCGATAATAATCGTACCATTGACGTTGTAGGTAATGTCCTGGGAAATGTGGGCATTAATTTAAGTACATTTTTTTTAGTTATTTTCTTTTTAAGCTAGGCTCTCTATACCCCGCAAAATCGGTGTATGCTGTTGTTTGTAGATTAATAAAATATTTGCGTGAAAATTGTTAGCATAGTGATTGTTATATGTTGAATTCAAATGGTCAGATTTTCCGTTCGGTTCCTGGTATGCTGGAAACCAAAAGGAATGACTAATGTAGGAAAGACATTTTTTCTCCGCTTTTTACTGACAGCTACAGTAGCGTAATTTCGTTTCCTTTTAAGTGTTTTTTAATGTTCACCCTCTCATCAGAGATCTTAACCAACCTATAACGCATTTTCAAAAGTAAATTTAACTTCATACCTTTGAAGATGATTGCTCCAACGTGCAATAAATTATTGAATTTACTGCTGTTGTTTGGCATAAAAATGGAACGGTACAAAATAAAACATACTAACTGTACATTTTCAGAAATGGAATTATAGTGTCCGCAGCCCATCTTGAGTTCGCCTCAGAATGAACACAAATAATCGATTGCATGTTTTTGGTAGCAGAGTGCCTTGTTGTTATCCAAAATAGTTACAAAAAACAATGGCGGCCGTCGATTAAAGCCGCCCCCTGCAGGAAGACGTAGCCGATCATAAATTACGTGCAGGACTCAAGATACGCCGCGCGCACATACGTATGCGATGGATCAAATCGGCAGACGCAAAAATGCAAATATATCAAATTGAAATATAAATCATTAACAACGGACGATGTGCGTGCTTGTACTTCTACTCTCCGAAGACGTAGTGTCCTAACAGTCCATACCTCTGTGTTTACCTATACAGCCAACACACGAATTGTGTACTAGCAGCACACCATTTGTATAGCTGTCAATAGAACACGTTCTTCTGCACAAAGCACGTGTGCTGCACAACTTGGTGTGTTGGCTGTGCTGATACACAGAGCCGTGTATACTGGCGGAACATAGCGTCTTTCACAGACTACGCCTTTGAACTTAACGCACCTACAAAGATCAGAGTATAGCGTCAAAGGAAACATATAATTAAATTACGCTTTGGCTAGGCCTATTTTCATTGTTGTAACTTGATTTTTTTGTTTACCTCCAATACTCGAAAAACTGCTC
>JAHWFP010009709.1:0-11186 GCA_023313725.1 Lithobius niger
CTAAGTTTGTTGATAAAAACCATTTTTTGCTGTTGTTTCCTTTCCACATTAAGAGGGTATAAATGTATAAGGTTTATGAACACATTAAGAGTGCATAAAATGCTAAAACACCACCATTTGATGCTGCGTGCCTGATAATTCATGGAGATGGCGGTATTTCCTTACCACGCAAGGCAATTTACAAAATCGTTGCCTGGTGTACGCAAGCTTACTTACAGCGAGCAGATTCTGAGGGTAAAACTTGATTCACTTCAATTGTGGCAACTTACGTCCGATTAACTTTTAGCATTTCAATTTGCCTTTCTTCGACCTGAATGTTGAGGGACGAACTAAAGGTCACTCTTTCAAATTACAAATTCCCAAATTCCATTTGGAGCGCCGACGACAGTGCATTTCAGTGAGGGTTACTGGAACTTGGAATTCGCTCCCCGAAGCAGCTGCCTCCTAGAAAAGCGTGAATGCCTTTCGTCGTCACCGTAATTAGCTAAATTTAACCAAATTTATATGACTTTTTTAACACTCGGGTAATTGTTGACAACAGACCCCAGTGGTTTCGCGTCCAGCTACATCAATAAGACTTTTTCTCTAATTGGGATGGCAGTTAGCCTTGCCTTCCTGTTGCTCCTGCAACAAAATGGTTATTAATTTACTTATTTCACTCCCAACATGGACGCACCAATGGCTTTGTACTTATTCTAGCCAATAGCTTTTTACATTTATGAACTTTTAAAGTGTTGTGTCTGTTTACTCACCTTCTGAGAAGACTCATGCCTCCAACTTATAGAGGTTTGGGCTAACGAGTATTCAGGTTACGGCGAAAAGCACTGCCCCAATAGATTAACAAAATACTATTTAAACAAATTCGTGGATAAACCCACCTGAGTGTCGGACTGGTGTAAATGAGATCCTTCATAACATGAAGAGTTTTGGCTTGGTGATGTCCCATGGAGTAGCCATCCCTTGCCAGTTTAACGGCATCCACGAAGAGGCGACTCCAGTTTGTTTTCCCAAACTGTTGATGGGCCAGCCAGTATCCCTTGGCCTCTCCCGGTACCGCTACAGCTAATCCACCTTGAAATGAGAGACTGCCATTGCCATGATACATATCTGTTGTTGCAAAGGCTGGAGCTGTTTCCCTGGCGTCAATTACGGTTGCCTTCCCTGTTGATCTGGAAACAAAAAGTGAAGCTCAACATTCTATTTTGTGCCAAGGAATTATATGGATTGGATAGCACAGCTCCGTAATGTTTACGCCCAAGTCCCGACAAAATGTCCATCTTAATGCTGCAGAAGCAATAAAGCCATATTCGCTGTGGATATCAGTATCAGTAGTGGTATCGAAATTTAAAATTGGGAATTGAATTTTTGGTAGCAACGACGTTATCGAAAAGTATATAGCAAAAAGTATCGAATGAAAATAACTTTAGGCCTACTGCGTATATTGTGAAATAAATGCAAAGTCAGATTCATCGGTAAAACTTCCTGCAACATCACGCACATTTTCACACTGTAGATGGGTCATTAAATAGCTAATTTTCAACTGCTCCCAACAGATTCTTCAGGCTCTCACTAGGTTGATTCTTCCCTGGTTACATGACGATTTCCCGTTGCTTGGTTTGTTTTGGTTCGAAATCGCCGCCTGGGTAGCCTCCTGCTTTCATCAGACCGTTCTTTCTCCTCCTGCATTCCACCTTCACCACCATGACGATCTCCACGCTCCAGCTTCCACTTGATGTCCTTCCCTACCAGGTAAGCCACATTAGGGTTTGTTGCCTTGTAAATTCATCAGTGGCACTTCCGTTATTTCCCGCAAACGAATTGCCACTGATTCTAGACACTTCAGATGATTGTCCCATCTTGAATTCGATTTTAACAGCGTCTCTGCCTTACTCCACTCGATTTAATTCCGTTTTTCCGTACATTGGAGAAATCAAAAAAGGAGTAAGATCAAGATTGAGTCAACATATGGGAAATGTAAGAAATAAAGTTCATGACAATGGCATTGCACTCCACTGCACGGAAAAACAGCATAAAATCGAGTGGATTAAGGCAGAGATGCTGATAAAATCGAATTCAAGATGGGACAAGATGGTAAGATGGGACAAGATGGATAAGATGGGATAAGATGGATAAGATGGGACAAGATGGGAAAGGTAGGTAAGATGGGACATATGGGACAAGATTGGGCAAGATGGTAAGAACACTGCTAGAAGCAGTTGAAAATTAGCTAGATAATGAACTATCTACAGTGTGAAAATGAGCATAAATTGCTGGAAGTTTTTCCGATGATTCCAAAGTATCGAACTTTTTTTTTTAGTATTGATGCAGTATCATTAAAGGCGAAGAGATCTAAACAGCGTTATACCTGCCTCTAATAATTATGAAGTCATGATGCCTCGAATATTACGAATTTTCCTTTAAGCACTTCATCGGTTACCATCCATTAAGTTCCTTTAATTCTCGAAGTATTGGTAACAAAAAAGTATCGGTATCGATACAAGTATCAGCATCGAGAAAGTAGCCGTATTAAAAAAGTAGCGCGATACCAATACTGGAATAATTGAGTATTGGTATCAAGTTGAAAAACATGGTATCGCACACCCTCCGTTGTTTAGCCAGCTTCAGGGGACGCTGGAGGCAAACAAACAAGTGGCATCTTTAGTGAAGGCAATGCTGTGAGAGCCGCTTTAGGCTAATTTTAGGGATTAGCCAGCAGCTGCTGCAATTTCCAGCACGTGGAGTATTTCTTTTTCCAATTTACAACCTTAATGGATGTTTAGCAGCGTACGGAATTGGACTAAACAACGTCACCTTTATTGTACATCTCGTCTCGGGTCGTTTCATGCAGCACAGACTCTTAAGTAAATCCACCCTGACATCGGCCCGAGCAACAACTGTCAAATGCGTAATCTCTTATGCTGTGAAACATGTATTAAGGTTGTAAATCAGGAATGAAGTTCCACTTGCTGAAAATTGTATCAGCTGCCAACAAATCCAAAAATAATCGGACATTTTTATGCCTAAGCAATATGCTATCTCAGCATTGGCAGTGATGGTCTCATCACTGTTGTGTTTCCCGGGTTCAACAAAAGGTCATCTCTGTGGTCGTTGCCATGATCAACGCAGCCTCAAAAGCATAAAGATCATCGCCATGATTATGATCGCCCTGTCAAAAGATCATCTCTGTGCACAAAAGATCCTAGCCATGCACAAAGGCTCATCGCCATCGTAGTCACAACTTGCCAAGGAAGAAGACTTCCAAAAATCTTTATTCTTACGGACTGGATGATCGAATCACATAGTTTTCAAAATGATGAATCGACCTCCAGAGAAATACATGTTCTTTCACACAGTTACACAATTACTTACTTCTCATATATTGTCATGAAAAACCCTCCTCCCAGGCCCATACTTTGTGGGTTGTACACTCCCATGCAAAGGAGTGTGGCGATAGCAGCATCCACCGCTGTCCCATTCTCTTCCAGAATTCGTCTACAAAAAAAAAGGAAAAATCAATAAAAATCGTTACTGAGCTATTCCTAGGATGGGTGGCTGCATAAACGAAAAAGAAACTTCAACAACTAACATGCCAGTGCCAATCTCAGTATAAAGTCCTAATCAATGCGACGACTTCAGACTATTTGGTACGTGCTCTTTGGAAAATGGGTTTCTAGGTTTCGAGGTTTCGAGGTTGCTTTGTCGTGAATGATTTTTTTTAGGCTGGAGATACTCCAGGCACAAATGAACAACTGCTTTGTTCCCATGCAACAAAGGCTCTTCAAAATTACCTGGATTATTTAGAAAAGTTGGTCACACACATGAAAAAATTATTAACCTTATTTTCCAGCGAGAAAGTGGCCGAATTCGAGAACGAAACTACTTTATTAGTGTTCAATCACGTCGTTGCCAAGCACTAGAAAACTGTATTCGGTTGAGTGTTTTTATTTTTCCTTTTAAAACTACTGCATGCAGTTCGTGGCTCGCGCTTTTGCGATTACCTGTTGGTAATAAGTATTGATTTTTTTTTTTAGCCTGTACTAAGAAATCCCTGAGGTTTGCATTGGGTTGTACAATTTATTGGGTGGGGGGAGGTGTGTGGAACAGCAGAAATTAAAAAAATAAAAACAGTTAGATGTTCTGAAAACTTGTATATCCAGAAACAGCATTAAAATGATTTTAAAATGCTAGAGCTTCCGGTGTCTGGCCCGGGCCTCGATGACAGAGCTTAAAAGTATTATCCCAGACCCCCTAGCTGGATTCTTGCCTTTCCCAACAGCTTCAGTCTGGATCCACCACTGATCCTGAATACAATGCTCTGTAAAGCAGAAATAATTTATTAACCAGCAGTAACACTAAATATCCACTCGGTAAACAAATGGTTTTTCCGAAGTTTTTCCCAATATTTACAACATTAAGGAGACTAATACACGTAATATGTCTACCGACTCGGGTTGTTTTTATACTAAATGAGTTTGTAGCAGGAACTAACTAGTAGTTCTCTGTCAGTAGACCTCACTTGTTCCAACTCCTGACAAATTTTAATTCAACTGGATGTAAATAACAGCTGTAAACCTTTTTGGATGCACTTTTCGGCCGACATTTTGAATTTTTATCAACTGGTATAAAATTAGGCAGCTACCTGCGTTGTATTTCAAAGAATATTCTTACCAAATACTTTTCAAATCGCTTCAAGTGATTGACTACAACTGATGTAAACCGTTTTTATGCCATTCTGGGTAACCATTTTTGTTACCGGCCAAACTTGAATAAGACCTTTCTTGATGAATATAATAATTAGTTCTTAATACTTGTAACCAGTTTTTGTACAGTCTGATGAACGATTTAAAAGTTGCAATCCGAAAACGGTTTTTGAGCCAACATTTGGATTTTTATCAACTCGTGTAAAATCAAACAGCAGCTAACTACGTTGCATTTCAAAGAATATTCTTACCAAACTCCATTCTTATCGCTTCATGTGATTGGCTATAACTGATGTAACACTTTTTTTTATGCCATTCTGGGTCACCATTTTCTAATTATGCCAAACTTGAATAGGATCTTTCTTGATGAATATAATACTAAGTTCTTAATACTTGTAACCAATTTGTGCACAATCTGATGAACGATTTAGAAGTCGCAAGCCAAAAACTCTTTAGCACCACTATTTTTTATATTTAACAACTACGTGTTTTAGCAGTATTTCAAAGAACAATCTTACAAATATTCATTCAAATCGCTTCCTGCGTTTGGCTATCAGGACGCGTTTACGCACACGACTCGCCTTTGCATTCTCGCTGCTCGAATTTAATCGCGATGGCAAGTGGGTTGTTGCCGTAGTAACAATGCTACCTGGATTAGCTAAATCCGACATCATTTGAATATATCCTCGCAGTCTTATAATCCGTGACAATGAAATAAAGAATTCCTCCTGACGAAACAATTTTTCCAGTCGCTTCTGAACTCACATTATTGACTGTTTTCGTTGCGTGCCGGCAGACCTAAATCCGCTGCCATGTTGGAATTTCAGATAATTTCTAGCTTCTAGCTGCAAGAAGGCGAAAGCGAGTCGTTGCATAAATGCATCCTCCTATCATAAACCGATTTTTGAACGCGTTTTTGTTACATCTCTGTACGTAAAACAGTTTCATTGGTGTATCACATTACGTACAATACGTATCGCGGCATGGGCACCTACACTCAGCCCGGATGAAAGCAGACGAGAAATAGACCAAGACGATGTCAGTGGCAATATAGACCAAGAACCGAGTCAGTGGTGATATCTAGCGTGACGCATCAGAATTAGAGTTATGGCAAAATTATTATGGATTGACCCCAAAAATGTACTTTTCCCCCCAATTTTGTTGATACATTGACTATTTAGATTACTTAACTGACAAGAAAAGACTAAAACACCAGGCCCTGCACCTGGTTGATTTTAGTTTTTATTGCCTCTCCGAAAATATACATTACCTTTTTGTAGCAGTTTCCCCTTCCCGAGCTTATTTTCCCCTAGAAACTTTGAAAGTTGGCTCCCCTGCTGGGCTCGTAATACTACTGCGCATGCGCCGGCCAGGGCCAGCCTACATAAGCACGTTGCGCCAGCCTATCCATATTATTACTTCTCATTCCACAACCTAGTCCATGGAGGAGAGGCTGGGCGGGATTTAGGTAATGTACATTTTCGTAGAGGCAATAAAAACTAAAATCAATCAGGTGCAGGCCCTAGTGTTTTCGTCTTCTTATAGCCGACGAAATATACATTACCTTTTTTATAGCAGAGTTCGTCACCTAGGTGGAGGGCTACGTTGGAGTCTCCCGCCTTACGAGCCAGCGCCCCCAAGGAACAAGTACCGGTGAAGACATCCTTAAGAGCCAGAACCATGCCTACAATGGGTCATCGGTAGAGGTGAGTGAATTTTGGCATAACAACAAGCCAGATACAGAGGTACCGTATGAGTCGGAGGTTAAGGAGGCGATCTACACGACGTTATATTATTGAAATATGTGTGTTCCTTTAGCACAGGGGATCTCAATAAGGAATCTAACCACCTAAGGGGGGGACAAGGAAGAACCAGTAATAAAGGTAAAACCAGCCTACCTTGTTGGGGAAGAAAGTTAAGTGGCGACGTAGGTTGCAGTCCTCTTGAGTTCCAGTCCTCCTGCTGAAGAAAACACAGGATACAGTGTAGGTATCAGGAACCGTATTTGTGATGACAGTACGAAGTTAGGCCCAGAGGGCATACTTGAGGAGTAACAATAAGGATCAGTTCAAGCTGAGAAAAATTGAAAGTGACCGTAATAAACATCAAAGGAAAAGGGCGAGTCAACGTAGTCCAACGGTCCTCTGGTGTAGCTGGGAGGGTAATAGAAACAGGCGCCTCGCCGATCCCCAGTATAGTAAGGATACATAAAAGTACTAATGGTTACTGTGATACACGGAAGCCAAAAGCCAAACCCCGGGCCCGTTGACGGCAAGGAGAGCAGGGAGGGTCACTAGATGGTAAGGCCGAGTGTGGTGAAAGACGGGGATGAACATTGGGGCGTCATCGAATTGCCATATAGAATAACTTGATAATCCTTGAAGGTTACGGAATGATATTTCAGACCAGTTTAGGAGACGTGCTTCGGCAGCAAAAAATTAGGGATCTCTGAGGAAGGTGAGCGTTCATCTGATGCTGTGGCGGATGATCCTGAAGGGGTGAAGGTAGAGGGGATGGAGCGACTTCGTGAAAAGCGGGAACCGTAGGAGATGGTTCCTGTGAGGCAGGTGTGGGAATAGTGGGGGAGCGAAACTGAGACGTGGAAGACGCGTTATGGAGGCGGCGTGTACGAGATCTAGCACAGTAATATGCCCTCCATGGTGGAGAGGACGGGATCGGAGAAACCCATCGTCGGTTGTTCTTTAGTAAGGCATAGTTAACAAGTAAAGCGTGATAGCGGCGTCGTAGGATCTCCAGTTCATTATTGTACGCCTCGTTAGCCGAACGAAGAACCGTGTTTTCGGCGTGAACGTCATTAGTGTTGGCGGTTGCCGCTTGGAGCGTAGGCAAGGAAGCAACAGAGGCACAAAGTATGGCTAATTCGGTGGCAAATCGTTCCGTAAAGGAAAGCACAAAGCTGATATTAAAATCAAGGTTTTCCTGATCCCTTGATGACAGATGGACTCAACGAGTAAGGACTTCACGTAAGGCTGGTGCTGGAGGAAAGGGTGTCGTGAGTGGCGGTGTTGTTGTTGGTGGCACTATGTCAGGCTGCTGAATGTTGGGTGCATCGGGAACAGACTGTGGAACGGAGGAAACCGCAATGTCCCAAGTCCGTGTCGGAACGGAGTGTCTAGGTGCCAAGGGTTGTTTGGCTACCTTGATGTGAACAGAGTGCTTTGGCATAGATGAAAGACCACTGGAATCGTGCTGGAGGAAACAGTCGAAGGCTTCTTGTGTTTAGGAGACTTGTCCATAGCTTTTGTGGGAGGAGCAGTTGAAGCTTGCGTAAGTGCAAAAGCTTTTTTGTGCTGCACGTAGAGCACGTTGTCGAGAGTGATTTTGCTTCTGATGAATGGCAATCCATTTTGTACGGGAGATCGAAATACAAATTTGACACTTCTTCCGATTCTCATCACATTCCCTGTGAATTTGACAACAAGGGTGTGGATCAAAGTGTACTTTGTTGCTGGTGAATCCAAGACATCGGCAGGGTTGTGGTGAAGACACATTAGGAACCAAAACTGGTGAGGTTTGTACTGGTGGCAACAGATATTCATTGGATGAAGACACGGCTGGAGCACGGGAAAGCAGACAAAGAATACAGCGTTGCGCGCCTCTGGTGTGGAAATGAGAAAAACTACGGGGAATCGGGTAACCGTGGAACCGAAGGAGAACCGGCAGTCGTGATGGTAACCTTTGTGGCATAGGCAAGATAGATGGATGGTTGAAATCGTAGCGAAGTGGAGACTCCGTATTAGAAGCTTAGGTATCAAGGTGTAAAGGAATATCCTGGTCGGAATCACTCCCCCTCCAATATTTTGTTGATTCGTAACACGGTGCGTGTCATTTCAGCATGAGTACTGTTTGTGAAAACATGGGATCGTTTAAAGCAATCGTGGGGTCTGTAACAGAACGTGATGGTTGAACAGTGACAGCCGTTTGGGTGGTTACTACGAGGTAGGGAATCTACCTTACCATGTAGAGGGTGGTCCCCTCCTCTTTTTTTTATATAGACGGTTAGGACTTGGAGGGAACCAGAAACCGAGGATAGAAAAGTAAGAAGAGTTCTTCGACCAGGATGCTTGGTGAGAAAAGTAGAAAGCGACAAGTAGAACGAACTGCAGAGTTGCAGGTATAATCGGTAATCGGAATCTAAAGGAAGTCGGAATCGAAGGCAGTTGTTGCAGAGAGTTGGATCAAGTTACTAGTGTAGACGTTGAGGATTGGAGTGGAAAGCGACCAGGAGGATGAACTGCAATGCTGCAGGTGTGCCAGGTAATCGCAAACGGTCGCATATTCTAGAAGATGAGTATTTACAGATGGGAGAACGAATCGCAGCGGCGATGATACTTGGGTAAGACAGAGGGATGGCCCAAGATTTGACCTGGGAGACAATCGGATGTACACTAGTAAACTGATGCAATTAGTGGCGCAGGTTGTAGGTACTTGTGCCCTGCTGGGTAGGTAACCGATGAGGAGCCCGAAAAAACGTACGGTTTGAGGTAATGCAAAGCGGTTCCGTGTATTGCAAGGTAAACAAGGCATCTGAGTAGATCTCAGTATAGTTGCGGAAAGTATGTTGGCTCTCTTTTTTTTTTTTGTAATTTCCTTTGGATGATCCAGGGTGATGAGGCAATCGAGAATCGAAATTGAGCCACCTGTATGGCAAATGAGTATCCCATTATTGAACCCTATTTGTTTTGACTATGAAAGACATAGTGGTGCGGAAGTAGGGGATCGTGGCAAAGGTGGTGTGATTGCCGCGGTACAGGATGCACGTAATCGACGAGGATGAGATGGACGGGATCGAGTCGTCATAGGTACTGGGGAAGAAACAGTGTGTTGCATGATCCAAGAAATACCAGGAACAATGGGCAAATGGGATCGTATAGTCCGAGGGGATCAAGGAGTGGCAAAAAATCGACGGGATTGGAACCACCCAGGATTGTATATTCCACTTCAATATTTTCGTCCCAAATTTCGGTGCACGAGAGATCAGTCATTGGAACAGGAACCAAGGGATCACAATGGTGAAGCGGTGCTGAATTTTGAGAAAGGTAGCACTTGGTAGAAGAATGGTATGAGTTACAGAAAGTTCTTTGAAAGACCGGAAAGGGAACAGGTAACTGGGTAGGAGGGCTGAATCGCGGCGATTGTGATGTTGATGATCCGAAGGGAATCAAAGTAATCGGTGAAGGAAGGATCGGCTTAATAGGCGATACAATCTTTAGGTTGGCAAGGTTCGTAATGTTGCGAAGACGGAACGCCCCCCCTCCCCTTTAGCTTTTGCAGGGAACGCAGAAAGCAGGTTGGAAAAAACAACAGACGGTGGATGACGAGGAGGCTGCACGATAGCCACTTGTGAAGGAAGAGTTTGTCCCGAGCATCGAGGAGATGCGGATTGTGAGAACGCAGGCGGCGAAACAGAGTCGATACCACTTGAGAGGGGTCAGTGGCTAAGGTAACCGGAGGTGGACCCAGGTCCTCTTGACGGCAAGGCGGATCAGGCCGCCGGAGGATCGGGCGAGGCTGAAGGAATATCCGAGGAATCGGGAACCGCACCAGTGAGTCCATAGGGACCGAAGGTATTCGACGGTAGGAACCGGAATCGTTAGAGTAATCGAAGGCACGTGGGGATCAAGCTCAAAGGGCGATTAACGATACGTGAAGGCCCTAGGAGAAATGATGTGGATAGGCTGACGCAGTGTGCTGATAAAGGCTAGCCCTGGCTGACACATGAGCAGTAGTTTTACGAGCCCAGCAGGGGAGCCAACTTTCAGGTTTCTAGGGGAAAATAAGCTCGAGAAGGGGAAACTGCTATAAAAAAGGTAATAATATTTTCGTTGGCTATAAAAACCTTTATTTTAATAATGAGTATGTGTTTAACTCCACTGGGTGGTGCTGGTGGTTTGACACCAGAGGTCGTGTGAATCATTGCAAATGGCTGACAGCTCGTAAAAAGGCTCTCACAAATGCTGTTAAGAATTTTAGGCTGCGTCCCGAATTATGGTGTTGTACAAAGATGTACATTAGTAGTCTTAATAGTTTTGGTCTTCTAGAAATGTAGTTGGAGTTATTTATTGATTTTTTCATCCCACTCAGTTCACCAAATTCATCCAAATGGGCAAATGGAAAAGATATCTATGCCCAAGCAAATGTGGCCAAATCAAAAATGTTATTGAAAAATACAAATTAATTGCAAATATCACCACAGGTGGTTAGTTTGGTAAAGAAAAAGCTAAACAGACTGGAATTGCTTCACCCAAGGGAAGATGTGGGTGGTACAGCACGCCTGTTATCTGCCCAAGACGATCGTTAACTGATGAATCTTTGTCAAATCAATCACAAACTGTCCTCAAAAAAGTTAAAACAGCTTTGGTAGCTATTAGGGGTACTGATAAGGCGTCTGTAATGGAGTAAAAAAGCACAGTAACAGATTATGTGAAGGCAAACCCAGCAGTGCTACATAAAAATACAAACAGC
>JAHWFP010009714.1:0-34170 GCA_023313725.1 Lithobius niger
TCTGCATTCTACTTGAGGTCGTCGTATCACTTGTGCTTAGTGTAGGACGTAGATTTTAGCTAAACAAAAAAAAAACATTAGTGCTCGAATCGTCATGTAAAAAACGGATTAGAGTTCACATGAATGAAACGAACTAAAATTCCGAAAAACTTCGTTAATTTTCGTACTTTGAAATTCATTACAAACTAACAAAAATCTCCAGAAAAACGCACACTTTCAGAACAATTAGAAGTAAAATTAGAACATCCAATTCCAAGGAACAAGGATTATGCTATGTCAGAAAGTGGACTCGATTTGTGTTTGAAATGTTGCTTAATTTATGTATTACATGTGTTCCTTTTTTTAATTTGACGTGTCACTTTATAAACCACCAGCTCTTAGACTGTGAGGTGTATAAACGCTAGTAAAATAAGTAGTTTTTATTGAGTTGGCGTACGTGTATCATTTGATACTGTTTCTTGATCTTAATGCAAATCTTTCTTGAAAACAAAGATCGAATCAGAAGAAACCATTCCTCTCCCCTCCTTACTTGGGCGGTGATGGGGTAAAAGGGTGGCCCATCAATGATCCGACACATCACGACCCAGTTTTTTTTTGTTTCGCCAGTCCTAATTGACATATTTCACAACATGGGGCTCTGGACCCCTTGGGTAAAATTTCCTTCGTGACCTTTGACTACGTCAGTCCTACTCTGTCTGTCTCCCTGTCCTGTCTGTTGATGACTTCCGCACCGATTTAAATGCAATTTAGTGTATGTATTTCTTGAAATAAGGCTGAATGAATTGTGCATTTATCAATGCTTACACGTTACATGTTTTAGTTATTCTGTAAATTTCGAAATCATTAGTTTTTCTTACATACGCGTAATATTAAAACAATGGCAAAATAATTGATTTTGTACGAGCAGTCCAGATTCTTCCACTATGCTGCCGTATGGTGGATGAAGGCAGGTTGTGAAAACTGGCTCTCTTCCACTTACTATACGCACACATTTCTAGTATATAGTAACAAACATTCCAAACATTGTTTTCGTGTAGTGTATGTAAAGATCAGTGGTCACTTGTGAATAATTGCACGGTATGCCGCTAGATGCCGCCACTAATGCGTGCGTTGACCGCTTGTGTATTGTGCATGTCTGAGCGTGTAAAAAAGGACTCCAAGTTACGACAACGTGGCGTAAGTCGTGTCATGCTTTACTATACGTATATTTGGTGCAAAACACGTTAGATGTTAACTCAAATATCCTACATGGTGTCAGAAGAGAACCACCGAGTTCAACGAATCCAACAGTCCGATTTTAGAAACGATTTCTACGTTTATTTCCCTCGTTAAGAAGTGGAAGAATTTGCGGCCGCCGTTAGACCCAACCTTGGAATTCAAAATGGATGCATCGATGTTAAGAGCGCCGAACACGTTCATAGAAGGCAGCGTGCCAGCAATCTCATGGAAGAAGTGGCGCCGGGAATTCAACAATTATTTTGACGCCTTGGGTTTTGATTCTGATCCTATCAAACAGCAGAGAGCACTTCTGCTGCACACCATTGAACAGCAAGGTTACAATCTGTACTCGACGTTTGTGTTCATCCCAACTCAGAGTGGTGATTCACAGACCGTTCCGCATATTTTGAAAAAGTTCGATGAACATTACCAGGCGTATAGAAACATCACGTTTGTGTGTTATTTGTTCAATTGCACGGTGCAAAAAGAAGATCAGACCATAGATCAGTTTGTGCAAGAGTTAAAATTTGCCAATGACTGTGATTATCCTATGTCGGAAGATCGATTGATTCGTGACCGCATAATAATAGATGTGCGAGATGATGCCTTACCTCAACGACTGTTAAGGCAGGATTTTGACTTACAAAAAGCAGTTGACTTGTGCAGAGCAGCTGAGAGGAGTTGCAAGCAAGCGATGACCATGAGTAAAGAAATACCACTTGATGATGCAGCGTTGCGATCAGCCCTAAATCTAACGCCCATCCCTAAAAATCAAGAGTCGACAGCAGAAAAGCAATACCCGAAATAAGCCTAATCCGAGTCGAGCCACTAAGAAGCAAGAGAGCGACGGTGCTAGTGCATGCTCAAAATGTGCAACGACACATTCTTTCAAGAACTGCCCAGCGTTTGGACAGGTGTGTCACAAGTGCACGAAGAAAAATCACTTCGCGCGTTGCTGCAGATCGAACTCTGTACAGCAAGTTGAAGACGCAAGTGAAGATTATCAGCAAGGACATGACGTATTGTATGTCGGTACCTTACATGTCGATCAGGTTAAAAATGATGAATGGCATCGTGAAATTAAAGTGGGTAATCAAAAGGTAGTGTTTAAATTGGATACAGGTGCCGATGTCAGCACCGTATACAGAGAACACATTTCTCTCAGGTGCCGTGTGCTAAAGTTAAAGCCAAACTATCGTCATATACAGTGCAATCAATTCCAGTTGTAGGAAAATGTACTTTGCCATGTGTTAGCAAAGGTGTAGAGTATAGCTTAGAATTTCATGTAGTTGATATGGCTTGTATACCAGTTTTAGGTGGTGAAGCTTGCAAGAAGCTAGGTTTCATTAAAGTACTAGACAGTGTAGCTAGTGAAACCAAAGAGGTCAGTAAATCACAGCAAATAATTGACCAGTATTCTGATGTTTTTGAAGGTATGAGTAGGCTACGTAGAGTGGTTAAACTTAGGCTAAAAGAAAATGCTATTCCCACCATAGCTGCTTCCAGAAAAATACCTCTTAAATTACAAGATAGTGTTAAAGCGGAATTAGACCGTACGGTGAGTCTTGGAGTTGTTGTTAAGGTTACAGAACCAACACAATGGGTACATCCAACTGTAGTCACCAAAAAAGCTAATGGTAAAGTAAGGGTCTGTTTGGATCCAAGATCATTAAATGAATCATTGTTGAGGGAACATTATCCTATGCCAACAACTGAAAGTGTTTTTCTAAAACTTAGGAGTGCTGTTAAATTTACACTTGTAGATGCTAAAGATGGATTCTGGCAGTTACCACTAGACCATGAAAGCTCCATGATATGTGCATTTATCACTCCGTGGGGCAGATACAGGTATACTGTCTTGCCATTTGGGATTTCAGTTGCACCGGAAATTTTCCAGAGAACGATGGATGAAGTTTTTGAAAATGAGAAGCGAATTCAGCCAATTACAGATGATGTTGCATGTGGAGGTAAAGATGATAAAGATCATAATGAACAACTGAAGGCTTTATTAGACGTAGCTATATCTAATAATTTAAAGTTAAACAAAAACAAGTTGCAAGTAGGCCTAGACAAAAAAAGGGGCATGTAGTGTATGTAAAGATCAGTGGTCGTTTGTGATTAATTGTATGGTGCGCCGCTAGATGCCGCCACTAACGCGGGCGTTGGCCGCTTGTGTATTGGGCATGTCTGAGCGTGTAAAAAAGGACTCCAAGTTACGACAACGTGGCGCAAGTCGTGTCATGTTTTACTATACATATATTTGGTGCAAAACACATTAGATGTTAACACAAATATCGTACAGTACGAGCAGTCCAGATTCTTCCACTATGCTGCCGTATGGTGGATGACGGCAGGTTGTGAAAACTGGCTCTCTTCCACTTCCTATACACACACATTTCTAGTATATAGTAACAAACATTCCAATGATTGTTATAAATAATCTTTACACATAAAAAAATTAAGCAGTAAAGCTTAACAAAAACTGGCCATGTGACACAAATGTAACAAATGTAGCGCTTTTTATTTTTACTCTCCCAAAACATCACATTGGCAGCCTGAAATGTTCGTCTACCTGCAAAAAAAAAAAAACAATGAACAATTGACACTTTACACGCACTTTTTCAAAAATTGATGGCCTATTTTGTTGCCACATAACATCTTGTGTCGTTACCCCTTTCAACTACAAAGTCTGTGTACCCCAATGTTTGGTAACACATACTGACAAACACTTTTGAAATGTACAGTACTTACTGTATGTTTGTATGTTTTTGGCGCTTACCGAACAAACCACCAATCTCACTAGTGCTCGCCACAACATCACGGTTTCCTGTAACATAAATGTTCGACCGTCCATGGTTAAATATTATGCTGCACTATTTATTTCCCCTCTTTCCAAAATCCAAAAGCTCCCTTCTGTGAAAATCCATATATTCCCACGAGTCAGCTTGATGTTGAACCTATCTTTCAATCGCAAGCTATCCGCAATGCTTATCTCGACAGCACGCTGGCTTCCATTATGCGTTGGCCTCCACTTTGCCCTCTTGCAGCATGGTTCTGCGTCATTGTGGATGTGGACCTATGTAGGATCACAAGTGTGATGCTTTGTACCACTTGCATTGCACCAATAAGCCAATTTACTGACTCGCTTGTAAACGTTGCAACTGTGCCGACAATGGCACCATCCTCGAGTGGTGTCCTTCAGACTGCTACTGAGCCATTGCCGGTCCCTGAATCGCGGTAGTGATTTGGCTTGGCAGTAAATACTCCTCATCTTGAATTGGATTGGAACAAATACACTGCCATCTAATGGCGAAGTTTTTACAAAATGTTACAACAGTAACCAGTCACTACGTTGGTCTACTGTTTAAAAAAAATCAGGTGTGCATGTGCTGATATGTAAATAGCTTGTGATTCGTAACCGTTCTAAAAGGAGTGTTGGGATTTGGATCCTTTTCATCATGAAAATATGCTACCTGTAATTTGACACACAAAAAATGTTGTGTCAATAAAGAAAAGCACAACTGGCAACTAATCGAAGTTAGCTAATGACGACTAGCAAAAAACCTAATGACAACATGTAACTAAGTGCGCATAACTGGTATAATAGGTTACGCCACTTCTTGACCTTTAACAGTTATTCACTTAGTTCCATGTTAACGCTCATTATCAAATGAACTATTGAAGTAATCTGCAATTTTTTCGTATCTGTAACAGTTACACATATGGGCAAAAAAAACCTGTGTGTGTCGGGGAAGTGGACGAAGGACCTAAAACATCACACTATCCTAGCAAGGATTAACTTCCAACCTGCAGTTCAGGTTCCAACCCTTTAATTCTGCTTCCAACCAGCGCTCTGACCTCACGACCTTACCATGTTAGAACAGCCAGTTTAAGCATTGATCTTAATTCGGAAATGGTAGTTATCGCCCCTGCCAATATCAGTCCAAACTCCATGTTTAACTCCAACTCCCTTTCTGTACATAGGCTAATAATATTTAAAAATACATGCATTATGAAATATTGATGTTATTGTGTTTAATTTAGTGGTCTTCCTTCAAACCCACATTTTATTTTCATTGTTGCGTGGTTGTTACATGGTTTAGTTGTAGTTCATTGATAAAAATAATACTGTGCTTGCAGGTCTGTATCTCCCCTTGAAGATTCAACAGAGTCGAAGCACCGTTCCCACAAAAAAAGCAAACATAGCAAGAAGAAGAAAAAGAGGAGCAGTTCTTCTGATGATGAACGCAATAGGAGAACTGAGCCACACTCCTCAAGCAGGACAGACATACACAGAAAGCACTCGTCTGTTGGGAAAGCCCGATCGCAGCAGGATTATACTGAAGATAAACAGAAATCTAGACGACAACGGCATGATACAGAATCCAGTGAAGATGAAAGTCGTGTTCAAACAAAGCAGTCAAAAAGCCGCCACGATTCAAGTTCTGATTCAGACCATAATCAATCAGAACTACACCGTAAAGGACAACGATACCAGGATTCATACACTAAGAGCACAAACTTTGCAAGCACCAGCAACCAAACAACAATAAACCAAAAAAGTACTAGTAACCGAAAGGATGATTCTAGACACAAACATCGACACAAAAAGCATAAAAAAAGACATGATTCAAGTGACAGTGAATAAAGACATTTTCATGACGAGAAGTTTTTGCTTCAAGCAACAATGATACTGACTCTTTAACTCTCCGCACACTCATACAAATCATCCAATATTTGCTCAAAAGGAAATAACTAGTAGAATTTGTGCTCCCCATAATAAAAATGACACCACGACATTTCGACCAGGTCTATAATTTTAATCTATGGATAAGAACATTTGGTTTCTAGTTGCCTTGAAAATATAAATTACCTTTTTTATAGCATTCTTCTTCTCAAAATGCTGTTCAATCTAGAGAAATTAAATCGAAGATATCCTTCCGTTCGCTACCTACTGCGCAGGTTACTGCGCAGCCTCCATCATATAAAAGCCGAAGCGGAACGGTAAGCTCACCTTTTCTTCTCTATGCCACCAAGCTGTTCACTTCGCTCCCAGCTAACGTGCCATCCGCTGCGTCCTACCCCATCCCTCGGTAACGCCGTCATCATGCCTCACGCTAAAGGGACACCAAAGGTTGGCTCCCCATCCCGCACTCGTCGCTCTGCATCCCTTCCGGTCCCACTGGTTGCGGATAAGGTTTAAAATTCTCGAACTTGCGGACCAGGATTCTTTGGAGCAGCCGCGTCCGCCGCCCAATCCTCTCCTTTCCGAGCCGTCCGTCCCAGTACCTTGTGACACAGCAACTACGTCCCCGATCCCCTGCAGTCAGCCTCCGCCAGTACGGGACTTGCGTTCTCTTGCCGACGAACTCTCTCGTACCAAGAAACGGTATGCTTGCCTAAAGCTTCAGCTTAAAGCCCGGAAGGTTGCTGCCAAGTTAGCCTCCTCCATGGAACCGCAACTCACTCCTCTGGATTTGTCCTCGCACTCATCCCGTCCTTCGGTAACTGGACATTCCACCACTCAGCGGACCAGTGAACCTCTTATTCCGTCCCAAGTACATACCCTCATGGACTCCTCACTCCAAACTTTTAACCGAAAAGCACCAGTTTCTGATTATACTTCAGCCTGACTTGCTTCTATCCCTAAGCGCTACAATCCTTCCCTTGATGATGCTGGTGCTTCTACCGCCCCGGATGATCCACCTAGTCCCATCCCATCCGCTCAGTTGCCTCCTCAGGTTCCTCCTGCGGACAAGGACTATGATTCTTATTACTCACCGGACCCATCCCTTTTGGATCAACCCGACCCAACGTTCCAAGGAGATCCAGATCCTTCCGAAATACCACTATCAGAATTGCTGAAGACAGTCGAGGTGATCGTTCCGGATTGTTTCCATACAAACCATCCTCTTCCTCCGACCCAGTATCCAAGAACAGAAGTCTTGCTACTGGTTTCGGCTTTGGACTATGTGATCAATTTTTTGCACCAACCATCGTTACTAGGACAGTCAACTACGCTCCTCACGACACTACTTAGAACTGGTGGCGTCCTTCTCGGTAACGGGACACCTCTTGAATTAGATAAGAATCCATCTCCTCCTCATCCAGGCTGCGAAAGCTACTTCTTCTGCCTCGTTGGTGAGGGGACAGCCAATTCCAGAAACTTCGACACATACCCTCAGTCAGAATTTCTCACTGCCGATGCTAAGTTAGATTTCGGATCGGCTCCCTGTCTTCCTAGACGAGCGGCAGTTCCTGTTTTCGTCCTACGTGACAACGACTGCATCATCCGTCTGGGTCTCCGTACTGCATCCCAAGCAGACGTCCTCAGCACTGCAGCCAATGCACTATGTGAAAGGCTCTACATCGATCCTCCTCCTGAGGATACCTGCCAACTAGCATTTCTCATCAATCAAGTTTTTCGAAAGAGCTGCTTTGCCACATACCATGCTATGAACTGGTTTACACGTGCCCTCTTTAACTCCACGCTTCTTCTGCGAGAAATTGCTCTGAACACAGCATCCAATCTTCATGATTCCACCCGCCACCTCCTCCGGAACCAACCCATTCACGAGTCTGAATCCCTGTTCTGCGGATTGATCCTTAAAGTGGCTCCTCACCCAGATATCTTTCGCAAGCCTCGTTATAGCAAGAATCGCCAGAATTGACGACAACGATCCACCCCGTCCTCCAAAACGGATCAACCTAAGGACGATTGGAAGGCCATGAAAGCACCTGACTGCTCCGCCTCCGCCACTTGGTTCCACATAGCCCTTTCCATCCAGTTCCCAGGGATGCGGACGTGGTCGTTCCCTGGGTCGGCCATCCACTCCTGACAGACGCCAACGTTTCTCCTCCCGTCCTCGCAACAGGGGACGTGACAACTATTGACATTCCGTCTTCCCCACAAAAAGTAGGGGGATGTCTTCGATTCTATGCTAAAGCTTGGCAAATTTAAAGGTAACCTCCGATCCGGTAATCCTTTCAATTATTTTACATGGCTTCAAACCAAAGGTTTTGAACAAGCCCCCTGTGCAAGATCCACCCTGGGAGCTAGAAGCACCAGCACCCATCCCACTCCGGACAGAAATAACGTCCCTTCTTCACAAACAGACCATTTGTGTAGTGCTACCTCCGTTCACTCCAGGCTTTTGCAGCAGCATCTTTCTGTGCAACAAGAAATCAGGCGGGACGCGTCTGATTTTCAACCTAAAACCACTGAACCAATTCATCCTCAATCCACACTTTCAAATGGAAACAGTCTTCCATCCGAAATCCATTACAACCCAACGACTGGATAGTGTCACTAGATCTTGCGGACGCAGACCTTCACATTCCGCTTCATGCATCTGGCCAACACGTCTTCCGTTTCTTACTAGACAGTACGGTTTTCGAATTCCTCTGCCTCCCCTTCGGACTAATTGCCACCCCACTAGTCTTCACCATGGTCCTACGTCCCGTCCTCGCCTACCTACATCAACAAGACATCCGTATACATGCCTTTCTCGACAACTGGGAATAAATTTTTCGAAATCCCGCCTCCAGCCCGCTCAATACTTCAAAGTTCCTAGGAGTATTCTTCGACCTCAAGAAGGCAACAGTTATGCCATCCCTGGAACGCATAGAAAGTCACCTGCATTCCGCCAATACCTTTGTCCACACGTTCCAAGATCTCACATCCACCATCGGAACCATCGACTCCTTCGCAGACCTCATTCCTTACGGCAGGTGGATGGCACGTCCATTCCACCACTACCTTTCCAGTCTTTGGGGCGATCCTCAACATGCGCTAACTCTGCCATCCCTCTGCCTCTTGGTCCTTCCTTTCCCACTGACACCTTCTGATGGTGGATGGACATCCTCAATCTGAGTGGCACGGTTCCTCTTCATGAGCCTCTCCCAGAAGTCTATCTTTTCATGGATGCATCCCAATCAGGTTTGGGAGTTCACATCGACAACCTAACTGTGTCCAGCACTTGGTCAACTGGGACGACATTCTACATCAATCATCTAGAACTTTTGGCAGTCCTTCTCGCCCTTCGCCATTTTCAAGACAATGTAGCAGGAAGGACAGTACAAGTCCATACAGACAACACGACTGCTGTCGCCTACCTACAGAAGGGGAGGAGGGGGGGACACGCTCTCTGTCTCTCCATCACATCACCTCTCAAATCTTTCAACTATGCATTCAATTCCGTGTCTGCGTCTACCGCCCCACATCCCAGAGTCATTGAATGTAATCACCGATTCCCCCTCTCGCCACAATCTGCCTACCAGCGAATGGACATTACATTCGACCATCTGCTCCGTCCTGTTCCACCTTTGGAATCACCCGATGGTCGACCTCTTCGCCACGAGGTGCAATGCCAAACTTCCCCTATTTGTCAGCCCCTTCCCGGATCCTCACGCCTGGGTAGTGGATGCATTGACACTGAATTGGGATCACCTCTATGCATATGCCTTCCTCCTCCTCGCCTTCTCCCTCTTGTGCTACGCAAAATTGCCAGCTCACACGGACGATTCCTTTTAATAGCACTGAATTTGCCAGTAGCAGCTTGGTTTCCGCTACTACTCAGCCTTCTCATCGACTCTTCTCGCCGTTTACCGAGCCGTCTGGACCTCTTGTCCCAAGGCGGAGGATCGATCCTCCACGCGAACCACCGAGCACTACGACTTCACGTGTGGCTACTATCATCCAGGTCCTCCAAGCGCCTGGCATTCTTGAAGACGAGGCCACTCGCATCGCATCACGAGCCGTCCGATCCTCTACCAACAAGATTTACGACAGTCACTGGAAACGATGGCTTCATTGGTGTATCTCAGAATAAGTTGATCCAATCCGTCCCCCTATGCATGACCTCCTCCGATTTCTCACGGCTCTCTTCAAAAGTGGACTCAGATGCTCCACCATCCTAGTATACCGTTCTGCTCTAAATGCCGTCATCAAGGCTGCTGGTAACACGACCCTCCTTACAGATTATAGGATCTCATCCTTAATACATTCCTTTCATTTGGATCGTCCACGCATTTCAAGACAATTCCCGGATTGGGATCTATCCATCGTCCTCACAGCCCTCATGGCTGCACCCTATGAACCCATGCACTCAGCTAGACTCGGCCATCTTACGAGAAAAGCAGTATTCCTCGTAGCGCTGGCAGCCTGCCTCCGCTGCAGCGAACTACAAGCCCTCTCTGCCACAGAAAGAGACTGTTTCTTCTTGCCTGACTACGCTGGCATAATGCTGACGCCACAAGCTCACACGGACATAATGCTGATCGTTCCGTGCTAAAACTCAAAAACCCGATGAAAGGACTCATCATTCCTTCCTTATCCACCATCCTAGGGGACGAAGAGTAATGGACTCTTTGCCCTGTCCGGGCAATTCGATTTTACCTAAAGGCGTCCAAGCCCATCCGTCGAGGATGCTCCCAACTTTTCCTCCCTTTTAGTAGTAATAAGGTCGGCACCACTTCAACCCGCATGATTGCTACATGGCTAAAAAGTGTCATCGTCCAAGCCTACGAAGCACTTGACATAAACTGTGTCTCTGAAGGCGTCTAGAGTCACGGCCCACGAACTTTGTGCAATTTCCACATCCTGGGCTCATTACAGCAACATCCCCATCACTAAAATAATGGAAGCTGCCGCCTGGAGGCATCCCACGGTCTTCACGTCCCATTATCTCCGGGACATGTCCCATCAAGCAGAGGGACTTTACCGTATCAGGCCATTTGTTGCTGCCCAACGTATACTTTAACCCCTTTTACACACCGAGTTTTCTGTGAAGGTAACCAGTCGCTACCTGAGGGAACTTGAGTCAAATGGCGCCCGCCGCCTTGATAAAGTCTATGGTATTGCTATAAAAAAGGTAATGTATATTTTCACGGCAACTAGAAACTGCAAAATAACAGTATTCCCTGGTTGGTTTTGATTTCTATTGCCTGTTGAAAATACATTACCTTGGTCCCGTCCTCCTCTCCTCTTGTCGCTATTTGGGCACAATAGAGGTCCGAAAGGTGAGCTTACCGCTCCGCTTCGGCTTTTATATGATGGAGGCATAGTCACGAACTGGAAGGACATCTTCGATTTAATTTCTCTAGATTGAACAGCATTTTGAGAAGGAGAATGCTATAAAAAAGGTAATGTATATCTTCAACAGGCAATAGAAACCAAAATCAACCAGGTAATACTAGTATTTTGGAGTTTTCAAACCTTTTTTATTGGTCCAGCTTAGTGCAGTTATTTAACAAAATTGGTTTAGTAAGGTTATTGAATCCAGTTGAGAACATAGTTCTGTTGCTGTTTAGACTAGAACTATACGAGAGAAGGTAATTCTATCATTAACTTTTGTGGCACAAGATTGACATTGTCCTTGTGGTTGGTTGCTGTGTTTTTTTCTGGATGACACAGTGCAATATCATTAGTCACATTCTGTTTGTGACTGTGTTACAATAAGTCTTACGAAAATGAATACTACAGCTGTTGTACATAAAACTATAGGTGAATTTTCTGTATTGGGCCCTAAAATGTACAAGTACAGAAGAGTATTTGAAAATCTGGGTTACTCAGTACACCCTTTCGATGCAATTCTGAATAAGTGAGAAACAAAATTTAATTGCTGCACGAATTGTTCCATAGTTTCTTGTAGTGATATTTTCACTTCCGTCCAAAATACTTCCCTGTTAGTTAAGGCGACTAAAAGTTAATAAAGTGGCGCTCGGGAGCGCCCGCATGGTTTTTTTCTTAAGAGTGTGTTACGTTTTTTTTTTAAGCCTGGGTAAAAAAGTCGTTTGTGTCGATGCTCCTGGTATACTTGAAATTTCCTCGGGATGAGAATTGTGACAAATTTGCTTTATATCAAGTAAACGAATCCGCTATGTTGTTGGAGATTTTTTAGGATATTAATGGACGTAACTATTGTGGAGCTGGGTTTCATATGCTGCACAATATGCTAGTGTTACCAGAACTGCTGCAGAACTGGTAAAATGGTTTCATTTTAGAATACCTTCTACTTGTACACAGTGAACAGAAATAATTAATGTGTTGAGTGTGGAAAGGCAAAAGTTTAATTTTATGAAGCATATACTTGCACATCTTAGGAAAAAAACCAGTTGAATGTGGCAAGTGTGAAAAGGATTTTGCGAATAAGTTTTATTTAACGTGTAGTGCTATAATGGTCATCCGTTTAAACAGAAATTTGCGTATATACATTTTCCTATATTGCTAAACGATTAAC
Source organism: Lithobius niger (assembly GCA_023313725.1). Classification (NCBI taxonomy): domain Eukaryota; kingdom Metazoa; phylum Arthropoda; class Chilopoda; order Lithobiomorpha; family Lithobiidae; genus Lithobius; species Lithobius niger. The sequence goes on from JAHWFP010009714.1 coordinate 12,459, forward strand.
AAATTCTGGTTATTTACCTCACAACAGCACAAAAATTTAATTCAATAATCGTTACTTTGACGTTATTTGGTAGTTAACGTCAAAACTCCCAGCGATATTATCTGCTTCTGCTGAATCCAACTTGTTCGACAGCTGTGAAATCTGAACTTCCGATTTTGCTGGTGAAATTGAAACCAGCCTTGGTTAGGCTTAAGTCACACCAGGTTTTAACCGCGCTCAGCGGATACGTAGCGGGACACTGAAAAATGGATGAAATATCACCTATTAAACAATTTAAATTTTTATTTAAATAGCCTAATTGTCTACAAATTGTTCAAATCAACTAACCACCGGATGGTTAAACCACACTGAATTCTAAAGCGTGCCGTCTGATCCGAGATCGTAAAACAATTGCAATGTGTGAGGAATTTTCACGATTTCCACTTTCTTTCTTTTTTTTTTAATTTTGGCTTATCATTTAACTTTTGTTTTACTTAAGAATAAATACTTTTTGTTTATGTGACGTGTGATTCGTGTTGCTTAATTAAAAAAAAAATTAAATTAGTAAAATGGAGTTACTTAATTTTATATAGGCCTAAACATTTTTTTTCTTAAGTTTTTGCTTCGCTGTTATTACAGTAGATTCTTCACGGTTTTCGGTTAACCGAACGTTTAATTAGGTTTTATAAACGTTTAGCAAATTACATGGAAACTGCCAGTACTATTAACGTGACACGCAGATATACGCTGCGGAAAGATATAATTTAAATGTATTGAATGTGGAAAGACATTTGACAAGAAGAGTGGTTTGTCGCTGCATGCAATTATACACAGTAGTTAGAAGCCATTTAAATATGTCGAGTGTGGACAGGCTTTGGCTTACAAGCGTTATTTATTCACTCTGGAGAGAAGCCGTTTTAATGACGATTGTGTAACACGACTTTTACACAAAGGGTAAATAGGCCTGTCTTCTTGTCATTAGTAGTTTCTTCACTATTTATTATCTTCTTGAACTTTTTATTGAGTATGAAAGTAGTAGGGGGAGAAATGCAGAGCAACCCTTTTTGAGCAACCCATCAGGAAAACCCCCTGTAGATGGGGCCTGTGGGACAGACATCTTTCTTCGTGGTACCACACATTCATACATTTACACATTCACACGTACATGTATTCCCCACACACAATGTGAGAAAAGCTTGGTTGTAAATTATTAAACCATCATGATAGGAGTAGCACTGGGGAGTACTTTACCATTGACACAGCCAAAAAAAATAGAACTGTTATGTCTAATTACGGCACAATAATTTATCTACCATCCTAAGGTCTCTGAATAAGCTCACGGAGAATTTGTCTTTGGCCACTCAATACGAACAAAAAAAACGTTTGTGAGTATTATTATGGCGCCAATAAACTCAATAGGACACATACTCATTCATTCGAGTGGCTACTCGAGCGAAACAATTCTGAGCATCAACGTTACATGAAGGATAACTAAAATTGGCGTACAACCTTCTTTAAAGCCCTGTATCCGTTCGTGGCTGAAGTGTATTCATACGCAATGGCGCAGGAAAGCTTTCCTGCCTGGCTGCTTTCCATCAACAAAATGCTTCGCTCGATTCTAACCGAAACATGTTACATTTTTAGAGTTAAGGATACTCATGAAATCGCCACGGCCGTGGCGAACAGTGTGTACAGGGGGAAAGGAGGAAATCAAATGCACTTGCTGATAAGGTTGAAAAAGGAGTAATAAGAGCCAAGAATTTATCTGCACAAATTTTAATACTTTTTTTTGCGGATTGTTTTCAATACTTGATACTTTTTTTGTCCAGATTACCGGAATCCCTCCGCCCCCCCCCCTCCACCCACCAAGAAAGTATTTTTGCAAATTTTCCACCAGATTTTTTCGTGATTTTGCCCCATCGGCTTTTTTTCTTGAATTTTCCGTGGTTATTTTCTTGCAGCCTTTTCTCCGTGGCCTTATTTTTTGCGGTGTTTTTTCATCAGCTTTTATTACCAGTCTTTTTTTCTGCTGTTTTTTTCCCTCTAGATTCCGTAAAAATAATCATTTTCCCCTTCAGAAAAACTTTATTATTAGCCCTGTACATCACTGTGCTTTTAGTCGGCCTACATTGAAATTTTTTTTTACATTACTGTAGCTTTTTAATTCTTATTTTCGCATGCAGTTGTGTTCCCTTTAATATTTAAATTACACAAGTTATTATACGATTAACGAAACTATCAGACTTGCAGAATAATTCAGAGAGTGAAACAGCAGCTATCGTTCGGTCTGCATTATTTATTTTTATTATATTATTTTTTGTAAAAAAAAACAAAGACGCTATTAGCCTTCATAGAAAGTGTTAAACTGGACATTTTGTTGTAGCAATATTTTTCGTTTTTATTTTGAGTATGAGAGCAATCATAATTGGCATTATTTATTTATTAAGTTTTTTTTTTAACTTGCTGTTGTTTTGTAATGGAACTCGGTTTTAATATTTTAAAACTATTTTAAATACCTAAAAATTTATTTTAAAGCTTAAGTAATTAAAAAAATATTTTAAACTGTTTAAAGTACGGAGATACCTAAAAATAGAAAGTAGTCGAATAAACGTCCTTTTCAGCTGCCTGGGTTATCATGATCGAAGAAGGATGATTTTGTTACGAAATGATTTGCATCTTTTACATCACACAGTCGACATGGGCACAAGTGCACTTTTGAGACCTTTTCTTATTGAATGAACAGGGGTTGGGGGATGATACCTGACTAAAATCCACGACCTCTGGCACATGATAGAATCGTGCTAATAATTCATCCATCATAGCCCCCCCCCCCCCGGCTTTCCAAAAAAAAAGGAGTAAACTTTATTTAAAAATATGGAATAAAACAGGTAATTGATTTTCTTCTTTTAAGAATTGGTGGTCCTGAAAAGAACCGTTTTAGCCCTGAAAAGGGCTGTTTGTTGGCTTTGAGAAACGTCTTTTTTTTAGTACTGAGAAGGATTGTTGGTCTTGAGAAAAGCATAACAGTGATGAGTGTTTACAGTTCTTCGATGCCACTCATGTCGGGATCTTCGCCTGATTCGCTGCTGCTGCCACAATTTACTTGATATGATATTTCTTTCACCTTGGTGTCAGTTAGGGCGTCCACGTCCATTTGTTGCTCAACCTTCCTGACATGGCTTACACTAGCCCATTCTTTAGGTTTAATGCGCTGTACGTTGTCCGCTGTCAACTTCTCAACTTCTGGCACCTTGAAAAATGTGTTTTCCGCAGCAACATACCCTTTTAATTGGCTCCATATCATTTCTATGGGATTTAACTCGCAGTGGTAGGGTGGCAATCGTAGCACCGTAATTTATCTACCATCCTAAGGCCTCTGAATAAGCTCACGGAGAATTTGTCTTTCGCCACTCAAGACGAACAAAAAAAACGTTTGTGAGTATTAATAAAACTCAATAGGACACGTACGCATTCACTAGAATGGCTACTCGAGCGAAACAATTCTGAGCATAAACATCACACGAAGGATAACTAGAGCCGGAATTATGTGCATAATTATAACATTGACAGCTATACATCTCGAAAACCAAATATGATCTAGGCATTTCATTATACTAAAAATAATGTCTATTTGAGTATTTTTGAAGGTTTTTTACAGCAGTGTTGGTGGTTTGTTCACCATGAGCCTATTTTTACGGAGGTGCAAGGCCGAACAGAAGTCCGATAGGGCTCCAAATTTTCGGGGGGGGGGGGGGGGCAGCAATCCTAATTCTTCCATTTCCCGACACAAATGGTAACATCTCTGGCGTAGACCATAGTCGTTGTCTGACTATAAAAGGTACTTAGTTAGCCTTCTATAGCTTGGGATAACTCCCGCTTTTTTTTTAGGACAGGAGAGAGAAGGGGTGATTAACCCTAATTCTTCCATTTCCCGATACAAAATGGTTTCAGCTATGCCCTAGTCATCTCCTGACTATAAAAGGTACTTAGTTAGCCTTCTATAGCTTGGGATAACTCCTACGGTTTTTTTAGGACAGGGAGGGGGGAGGAGGGGAACAATTTTAAATTCTTCCATTTCCCGACACAAATGGTTACATCTCTGGTGTAGACCCTAGTCGTCTCCTGACTATAAAAGGTATTTAGTTAACCTTCTATAGCTTGGGCCCGCGTTTTTTTAAGTACAGGGGAAAGAAGGGATGTTTAATCCTAATTCTAACATTTCCCGATACAAAATGGTTACAGCTACGCCCTACTCTTCTGACTATAAAAGGTACTTAGTTAGCCTTCTACAGCTTTGGATAACTCACGTGTTTATTAGAATTTTTTAAAGTGTTAAGTCGTGTGGGGGAAGATTAATAAGTTGCCAAGTTCTAGAAAAAAAACAAAAAAATCTTATTCTAAAAACTTATTTTAAAAGTTACTAAGTGATTTTCATTTATTAATTTACTAGGTTATATAAACAACAAAATCGTATTCTAAAACGTATTTTAAAAACTTGGTTATATAAAAATTAAATTAATAAAAAAGTTCTACTTACACTTGGTTGATCTGTTCTGGTTAAATTTTTTTTCCGAATGGCGAGTCAGACTCGGGTGCAGCTCTCATAAAGGAGTTTTAGGTCGGCAAAAAACTCACCGAACCAAACGAATTTTCAAGAAACAGTTTTTGAAAAATAATTTTTGAAAACGGCTGAGAATTCGTTTCCCGAGTTTGATTTTGTAAAATGTTGAGTCACCAGACGTGTATATAATGGGGGATTACTTTGCTTTAGACTCATTCTGACCCCTGCTATGGGAAGGATCACATCGCACAGAAATAGGCAATAAATGGTAATTATGGTTTATTTTTTTTTAATTGAATGTTAATATATTTTATAAGTATTAAAAACCTTCAAAATTCCTTATTATTTTTAACAAAAAAAATATTATTATTCTAAAACTTATTTTAAAAACCTGTTTTGTGTTGGGGGAAGATTAATAAGTTGCTAAGGTTTTTTTAACAAAAAATCTTATTCTAAAAACTTATTTTAAAAGTTACTAAGTTATTAAGATATTTTAATTTATTAGGTTATAAAAACAACAAAATCGTATTCTAAAAATTATTTAAAAACGTGGTTATATAAAAGTTAAAATTAAATAAAAACAGTTTTACTCACACTTGGTTTTGGTTAGTCTGGGTTGTCTGTGATCTGCCTCCTTTGAAATTTTTTTCACAAGTGGCTGGCCAGCTGAAACGGGGCTGCTTATAAAGGGATTCGTAGTTGGCAGGGGGACAAAACAAATGCTTGGAAACGATTTTTTTCAAAGTCCCATGGTGATGCTAATATCTAGACTAGTGTAGTTAGACATGAGGTGTTAAAGGAAAAGTTGCTCAGAATCACTTAGAGTCCAAAAATACAATATTTAAAGTTTTGAATTTTGTATTTTTTGGCTAAGTCCATTTAATAAACCAGGAGTGTAGTTCATACAACATAATTTTCTTTAACTTGAAGACCTTTTACCATTAGTAAAATATAAAGTAGTTGGTAAAATTGTAAATTGTATTTATTTTATTTGAGAATAATTTTACATATCTTGCTACAGTACTTTTTTAGTGCAGTGGTCCTGGTTGCCACTGCATTAAACACTACAGAGATGTTATTAAACAAACCCAAGTTTAGACGTTATTAAATTAAGGACTTTAATTATGGACGCTTTTTAGGGATGAATTAGGGAGCTCTTTGCAGACTTTAATTAGGGACTCTTTTTAGGGGTGAATTAGGGACCGTTTTTGCGATTCTTAATTTGTAAAAACTATTTCCGTTAGTTGAGTTTTGATGTTTATCTTAAGCTGTTTCTTGATTTACTCATCCCAACCCGAAATTTTGATAAGCCACTGTTTTTTCCCGAGCAGTTATGATTTGTTGTTTGCTGCATTTCTGATAAAATTTCGAACCATCTCGTTTCTATGTCCGTCGTGGCTGGCCAAAGCAGATTTATACAAAAGCCTGAGTCTCTTTATCAAGTCATTAAGATCGTCGTAATATTTGTAATCGACTTTGCTCGAATAACCAACTTTTTTAACCATGCCTGTCCCCTTTTTCTTCGATTTCATGTATTCCCAAATCGGAGCGATTAATAGACTTGTACTTGGTGCTACGATTAGATTTGGGTTTACGAGTATTTGGGTCGTTGTTGTGATAGTATTTTAATAGTAATAGCGTTAGTATTTTTTAACATAGCCGCGTAAGTTGCTTTAACTTCCGGCACGAGGGAGGTGTCTTTCAAATCTTTGAAAACTAGCCAATTCCAAAGCCTGCGTCCCCATACGTATTGTTGCCCCTCGACCACTACGTCATTCTTAAAAATTTTAACCACTTTATTACTGAAGGTCCGCTCGTTTTTTTTATTATCATATTGTAGCCCGAAAACTGGGTCTGTATCCTTGGGATTTTTGACGACCCACAATTTTCTAAGTCCAACATTTCTAGTAGCATACCTCAGAACCAGACAAGGACAGAAATCTTCCCGTTTCCATTAGATTTGATTTTTCTTCTCCTGGTTCTGAGGGGTGTTAACTAGAAAAGTTGGACTTAGAAAATTGTGGGTCATCAGGTTTTTTGTGGACTACCCTGTATTTAGCAGTTTCTCCAATATTCTGGCCAGGTCACAAACTATCGAGGAACCTTAGAGTGACTATGTTAGGGAGTTCCGGCGGGGTAGAAATGCGTCATGCGTGTACTGCGCAGGGCTCGAATTACAAGGACGCAAAGCGTGATTTGCGCTCCTGCACTGACAAACAGTGCCCAGTTCAGGCTTTAGCTAAAAATTTGCGCCAACAAAAAATGGAAATAATTCTTCTTTAAAAGGGAAAATAAATCTATTTTTTTCCGTGAATTTTCCAGCAGTTTTCTTAGCACTTCGTTATAGAAGAAAATAAAAGCGTGTACGGTTCGTTAGTTGTGTACGGTAATGCAGCTGCTAGCCTGACGAGAGTCCAGTCATCGCTGCGATGCAAGGTGGATGAGAGTTATTTATAGAACAGATACCTGTCTGCTGTCCATGCGCTGACGTCACGGGCCTTCCCTTGCTGTGACGTTGCAGCTACTGCACGTGCGTTGGCCAGAGGTTGCGAGCGCTGCAACGGAGCAAAGATCGAAAAACAAGTTTGAAAATGTCGCTGTATAATTATTTTACACAAGACAAAACTTTGCGGGAAAATTGGCAAATCGTGGCACGACAACGTCTGACACTTCATTCAGACGGAATCAACTGAGGCAGAAAAAAGGTAGGCTTGCAGACAGTTATAAACTGGGGCTTGTCATGGCTTGATTTCGAATCAAAAAAATGGGTTGATGGAAATGGTATGGTGCTGTACGTGTCGCCAACAACCAGATGATGCTCGCGCTGCAGCTGGGAAAGCTGGCCGTGTTGCCGATGTAGAGGCTTACATTCATGGCACTACAAATATTCGGAAATGCAACGCAGTAAGACATGCCGACAGCACTGGACATAAAAAAAACAGCAGGTTAGTTGAATGAATGAGTCGACTTTTTTGTTGCCTACCTGGACGTGATAAACGTTTAAAAAAAAATAGGCATGTGATGTGTGTAAATAGATTATTATATACACGCGTTTTATTTCATATAGGCTGGAAACTTCGATGATAAGATCACAAGATAGGCCGATTGAATTAGGACTGATTCGTATGAACGTTAAAGAAAAGGATAAATTGGAGAAGCTCTTTAATTTGGCTTACTTTATTGGAAAAGAAGAACTGCCCTTCACTATTTTTCCAAGCCTAACTGCTTTAAAAAAGAAACACGGCGTCAATTTAGGAGAAACGTACGCAAACGATAAGGCAGCTAAGTACTTTGTCATGCATACTGATGAATTTTTAAAAGATGATTTGAAGAAACTCATGCATACCAATGCCTACAAGCATCCATACTTTAGTTTTTCGTTTGACGGTTCCACGGATAAAGCCATTTCTGAGAAAGAAGTCGTTTGCATCAGATTATTGGAACATGGTGTACCCATTATGAAGTTTGCGGGCATAAAAGAAATAGAAAAAAGCTAATGCTTTGGGATTACAGGTGTCAACCAGTACTATATTGTCAGAGCTGTCCAAGAACTGGAAAAACTACTGTGTAAGTGCTAGTGCAGATGGTGCAGCCGTGAATTTTGGGTCTTCGAAAGGTCTCATGACATTAATTCAAAAAGATATGCCATGGATTATAACAATCCACTGTGTTGCTCACCGACTAGAACTTGCAATTGGGGAATCAATGCACTCTATGTATTTTGATGAAATTGAGTTAGTTTTGAACGGGGTGTATGCATTTTATAGCAGATCTAAACGATGGCGAAAACTTAAAGCGGTGGGTGATGCCTTGGAGATTCAGGCCTTAAAACCAAAAAAGACAGGTGACACACTATGGATTGCTCGTAAGCTGGCTGCTATGACAGCGTTGCAGAGCAATTTCAACCTCATTTTAACCCATTTTGAAGATCCTGCCAGTGAAAGTCGTGAAGATGTTAAAAATGATGATAAAGCAAAAATGAAAGGCTGGACGAAGATCATGACCAGTTCAAATTTCCACTGCTACTGAACTTCTTCATAGATGTTATGACACAACTGTCCATTATTTCCACAACCCTGCAGAAGGAATCTTTAGTTGCATCGTCGGTAGTGGAGGCTATTTCACTGCTAAAGATCAACTAGTTCACCTAGTCAACAGATGGTAGCCACTTAACCGAATTTCGGGAAAAAGTAACACCAGGCAGAGAAAAAAGTGATACTGCCTAGTTTGCTGGTTGTGTGCTAACCAAAGTGGCCAGTGGCGACCAACTGCTTTTAAAGGAAAGGAAGGCAACTATCGATAAAATTACAACATGTGTTAATTCAAGGTTCAACGATTTTGAAGAAGACAATATCGTTACAAGCAATTCGATCTTTGATCCTGCTAACTGGCCAAAACATGACAAAACACTTCTTTCGACCTATGGCAATGAAGAACTAACTACATTAACACGGCATTTTTTGGTTGTTGTTGAAAAAGAATGGGTGTGCCACAGACAATGCAATGTGAATGGCAACAATTAAAAACAAATGTTTCAAAACACCATGTGACTCTTGGATTTTCACAACTGTGGAAAATCATCTTTACCATGAAACAAGAAATGTTCTGTAATGTACTCCACCTGGTGAACATTGCCCTTGTAATGGCTTACTCTACCGCTACAGTTGATGTGTTTTTTCAACAATGATGCGAATCATGGGTGACTGGCGATCCTCACTGAATTGTACGACAATGGAGCACCTCATCAGAATTTCTGAAAATTCATAGCGTAGCAGACGACTCATCGGGAGCTGTAGGCCACTGGTTGGCATCTGGAGCCAAGCGACCAACCACGCAACCTTACCGCCCAAGACCAAAAAAGCAGTGCAAATCGGCAGCAACGGAAGGCCCATCATCGTCATCAGAAATTGAAGCATTGCCCTTGCCCGAGGAGCAAAGTACAGATGACTATATGAGCAGTGACTTATACCCCGTTCCGAGCGCAAGGTTTTAATTTGTAATCGAATTCCTAATTGAGTGAAATGCGGGTCGAATCCGGATTAGTTTGCTAGACTCCGTTCGCAGCGCAAGAGCAAAAAGGGGTTAGTTGTTAGTTTCTCGACCGCTCACCAGAACACGCCATTGTCGCTTAATTATAGGATTCGTGCTTTGACTAACACTCACACCGTGGCGACACCAGCCCATAAATCGTTTACTTTTTTAATTTTCAAATAATAGGCGCCGGCAGTCGTATAAACTCCCCTTGAAAATTAGTATGTGCTTCCTTTGTTTATGTGAGGTGCATTGAGTAAACAGTAAGCAGTAAACCAAACGCGATTGCCACCACGTGGTGATGAAATGTTGCTAATTCGGAATTCGACCCACATTTGTGTCCCGAGCGCACACTCAAGTGAAGTGAAGCGAAGTGAATCGTGTTCGATCCACCAACTGATGCGGATTAGTTTAACTCGGATACGACCCTCTTTACCTCGGATGTGTCCACCCCGTTCCCAGTGCATTTAGCATTTAATCCGCATATATGCGGATATATGCGGGTTAAAGATGCGCTCGGAACGGGGTATTAGAATCGCTACCTTAATATCTATTTAGTAGGCCTATAAAGTCGGCATGCCATTAATTCCCAGTGCGCAAGAATAGCATAATTGTATTGAATTTTCACAAATTAAAAGTTTCACCTTCATTTTATATATAATCGGCGCAATTCACAAAATTTGCTTGTCAGTCAAATGACTAACGCTATTAAAAAAAAATAGCGTAAGTCATTTGACTGACAAACAAATTTGTGAATTGCGCCGAGATTGAATAATTTGCGCCCACCTAGCAGCTCAGGGGAGCAACTGTTTGCGCTCAGAAAAAAATTCTAATTCGACCCCGGGTACTGCGGAATATGTAGGGGTGAGTTAGGACCAGTGCTCGTAGTTGCGTATTCAGTTTTGGTCTTAGGGGGAATTCGCATTATAGGAGCTTGAGCAGCTGGAGTTGAATATTCAGCGCGACTGAACTCGAGATGGGTTGACAATATCTTCTCACTGGGAGTATCGGCTTGGATAGGGGATGGTGATAAGCCCAATGCTTCGTAGTCATCCTCGTCACTTTCTTCCTCTTTGAAGGCTTTAATCGGGGTGGTTTGCGTGGCTAGAGTGTTTTTAATGGACGTAGTTCACGTGGCTGCACCCAGGACCGGTCTCGGTTCAGGGTGCTTACTACCGGTTTAAAAAATTATTGTAGCGATTCTTCTTGCTCTCTCTCCCCCAAACGTCGATTTAAATTTTTTTAGTTAAACATCTTTTGAGTTTTGCGATTTCTCGTTTTATAATAGCATAGGTTTGTTGCAAACGCAACCGGAATGGCATGAACCTGGTGGTCACTGACTGCCATCCGATGTTAAAACTAAAAAAAAAAAAATTATAAATTACAAAAGTTAAACAGTTTAAAAGTTTAAATTGAAGACGATGGTTCGGCTGCAGAGGAAGGGTATGTGATATTGGGTTAGGGTCACGATGCCTTACCACCAAACGCGGTACCACCTACCAAACACCTTACCACCTACCAGCGACACAATGGTCCCTGATGGCATCGCCAAACGTCAGGGACAAGTAAGGGGGAAAAGCCGGTATCATTGCCAATGTTTCTTTAAAAAATAATAAAAAGTACATCGTAGTTTAAAGCTTGGCCAAAATCAATTGTCAATCTTAAATAAATAAAATTTCTTGCAATGATTGCAAAGGTCATCTGGTGTCCGCAAATACCTAGCCTGATCAGTAAATAACTTTTCGAGGCTTTTGGTCATGGAGTTTTAAATTTATAAAACTTAATTTTAAAAATGTAGCTTTAAAGCATATCTAGAATTAAAAATATAATAAAAATAATCATTTTACCCGCCTACTATGCTGGGAAGGAAACGGAATGGGATTGGACCACTGACACCGTTCCCAGGCTAGATGGGTCGCTTCAAGAAAGTGTAGAGGGGTTCCTGAGAAAGTCGAGATCGGAAGATGGACAAGGAGCGAGCATTAACAGTGTCCGAACTCGAAGCGTTCCAAATTTAGACAATTCTCACCGAGAAGAAGTTTCTACGACATTCCAAACGAGCAGAGGGAAGGGAAAGTTTCCAATTATGGCCTCTAGTACGTCCGATGGTTGTAGCCAGATCAAAAAATGGTAAAGGAACTTCCAGTTGGTGGTTAAGTATCCTGTAAGTCAGAAGGAGGTCAAATTTAATCCTGTGAAGTTCAAGAGTTTCAAGTACAAACGTGGTTAGGCGGGCTTTGGAGGGGGTATCACGGAGAACTGACAATCTCTTGGTGAAACACCTCTGAATTGCCTCAACAGAGTCAATATCACCCAAGAGAAAGGGTGACCAAACAGGTGTTGTGTATTCAATGATCGGGCGGACAAACACCTTAATAGCCCACACTCTTGTAGCATTATTGGCCGACTTGAAGCACCTTTCGACTATAGCTGGACGTCTGTAGACGGCCAAACAAATCTGTCGGACGTGGGAGGATGATTTAAGATCTCCAGTAAACAAGATTCCCAAATCTTTCACAGTGTCACGAGAAAGTAGTATGTTATCGTCAAGAAAGTAAGAATTGTTCTCAAAACAAGCATCAACATGGAAAGAGTGGCATTTGTTAAATGACAGTGGAAGTTGCCAGCGTTTGGACCAGAGGTCAACAGTTTGGATCATAGACTCAAGGTGGGGAGAGCTGTCGGAAGAAGGATAGCAGCACCTACCTTTAAATCGTCAGCAAATTTAAAACCAAAGGTGTGATGATTATCTAGAATTAGATCGTTTAGGTAAATTACAAATAAAAGTGGGCCCAAAACAGATCCCTGAGGGACCTCACATGGAACTACCCGTGGTGAAGAAAATGAGTTTTCAATTTTGACTCTCTGGGTGCGGTTACGGAGAAAGGCAGCGATCCAAGTTTCAAGGCCACCCGAAATGCCACACTGGTTATCCTTAAGAATTAGCTTACTGTGGACAACGGATTCAAAAGCTTTCATGAGGTCAAAGTAAATAGTGTCCGTATGTTTGTGGACGAACTGTTTAATGAGGGTCTCTCCCCGGCAGCCGTTAAGGGATACAGGTCGGCAATCAGTAACCTCTCATGAGGGAGAATCCCAGGCGGTAAACAAGATAATTTCTAGAATGATGCTTGCATTTGAACGCCAGAAAGCCAGTCGTCTTTTCCCAAGATGGAACTTGCCACTGGTGCTTCAGCATCGATCCTTCACCTCACACAAAAAAACTGTCCTTTTGCTAGCATTAGCCACAGCAGCCAGGCAGTGAAGTAGCAGCGTTTTCTAGAGATGAACATCACTTGCGCTTCTCACGAGACATTTTCTCGGTAACACTTACTTTCCCTGCTGATTTCACAGCCAAGAACTCTAGACCAGACACGAAACCCAACCCTATCGTCCTGCGGGCTCTAACACCTATCGTGCAGAATGATGATGAGGAGAGAATTCAGTGCCCTGTGAGAGCACTTCGTTGCTATCTCCGTAGGACGCAATTGAAACAAACGAGCGAGGAATCGTCAGATAGGAAAGCACATGCGACCCCGCTGTTCCTGCAGGTTGACTGTGTCTCAGGAGAAACTCTTCCACTTCCAGTAACCCCCTTCAAGATGGGAAAATGGTTGTGTGATGTGATCAAAAGGGGCTACGAACTTGGCACGAATCACGTGGACCTTCTAAAAGAAATTAGGGCACATGAACTGATGGCATTGGCAACTTCCTGGGCGTATGGCTGCGGGACACCCCTCGATGAGGTAGTGGCGGCGTGTGCCTAAACCATAGGAACACATTTGTCAACCACTACCTGACAGACACAAGTGGAGCTGAAGGAGGGGAAGTAATCTGGAGACATCTAGTTGCTGGAACATGCCATGGCGATAAGGCACAACAGTCAGGAGCCAGACAGAGTCAAGCCCTTTAAAGGTGGGTATAACTTCCTTTTTAGTTCACTTTTGGCTAGATTGTTAGTTACAGTATTTATGTGGGTTCAGCCTGACCCGCTGCCTAGGCGACAAATTCAGCGGTAGGATCTTGGCCTTTGGTACAAAGGTCGTGGGTTCGATTCCCCGCTCAGGCAGTCTGACATATAAGTCCAAAAGGCAACGTAAATAGGTTTGCATCTGTATTTATCAATAAAGACGTGCAGTGCGAGTTCCATTGATGATAATAGCACGTAAGCATAAACTTTAATAACGCTCAACTGTTCTATGATACAACTTTTGGCTGGTTTCACCTCTTTCATTACACACTAGAGTTCGTGTTGCACGTGAATTTTCAAAAGGTGGACAGGCGGCGGCATAGCCGCAGAATGCAATGCTGCAACATTTGTAACAATGAGGGCGACGATAGGCGAGGCGCACAAGACCGAATTAGAGTTCACTCGAACAAGGTGTTACGATGCTTGGGCGCGGGAAAAGTGACATTGTCGTTGCATCTTGTTCAGCAGTGCTGAAATTTAGGGACGACATTCTGACTGACAACATTCTGACTGACGACATTCTGGACGTAGCGGGAGTAAGGGGTGTCCATGACTTCCATTCTTCCACGATAGGCCTCCGCGATGCCTGAAATGCACCCAAAGAGGACATGTAAGGAAAGTTTGCCCCTATATCTACTGTAGAGTGTGTCATGAGCCTTTGCCAAAGAGATCACCATGTGCCCATTTAGCGCCAGCCCAGGAAGCAGACAGTACCTTCCTAAACGACCGAACAGAGTGCACCACTGTTAGAGACAATTTGGCTCCAAACTTGACGTCACGTGTGTGCAATGATATGACGTCAGCCATTTAGTACCTTCCGAAACTGAAATCAGAGCTCAGCAATATCAACAAGCTCAACAGAGCACTCGTTACGTCATACCTTTAACGTGACCAGACATGGCTAATCGATTGGACTAGGCTAGGCTAACGGATGTAACCAGGCGCGAGCAATGCCAAATTGCAAACCATCTCGGGGAGGTGGTTGTGGGTGATTGCCAGTGGTGGAGCTTTTGAGCATGCACGATTGCCGGAAGCAAGCCAAATCAACACGGCTATAATAGGAGATGAGCTGAACTGTCACCAACAGTGGTACGTTTGGTTCGTTCTGTTCGGTGCTTTAGGAAGGTACTGTGAGTAGCACGTGAAAGTTGACAGGGACACAGCCTCGCCAGGCCCTGGTAGTAATCCTGCCGATCAGCAAGGGGGTGGTCCTGTTCTCACTCAAGTTCAAGCACCAGTTGACTCCACTGCTGCCCTGCCTGTTCTGCTTGGGGTTCTAGGATCATTGACCGACAAATATGGTGGTTGGGAAACTATTCACACTCGGCGGAAGCTGATCACCAAGAAGAGAGCAATGTCTGCCAGTTCTCCGCCTTCTAGCAAGCACCTTGCGATGGACGAAAACATGGCTGGGGTGACTGAAACTTCTTCCCCTGAGTGCGAAGGAGTTGTAAATATTAAATAGTTAGTAGTTGTGAGTATTAGAGAATGCGAGTGTACTTGCTCGTTCAGTGATCAAGATCAACTGTGAAGGCAGTGATGATGGTGAGGATAGTGTAGGGAGTGATTATGCAATGGTTAATGTGGAAAGTGACGAGGCAGGTAATGGCGCCTAACCTACTGTGTCCAAGAGCACTGGCGTTAGTGCAGTGTTGCCAGCGGACATATCAGAGGAAATGGACTCTTGTGCAGAGGGTATCGTGAATGGTGTCGATGGAAATGCAGGTTTGCTGTCAGGTTTTTGGGGGTCTATTTGAGCTTTGTGGTTACAGCCCATGCCAAAATTCATATTGTGTTCATGGAATGTGAGGGAGGCGAGTAACAAAGTAGAAGATATTGAATGCCTTGCACAAAAAGTTTATATTTTAGGTTTGGTAGAATCTAAATTTCCAATTGGCACGACTCTCTTTTGTAAATGACTGCAGTGGAATCGCGGAACCCGGTCACTCTGGAGTGTGAATTTATGGTAAGAGCTGGGTTCCCTTTGTTCTCTTCTATAATTTATGTACCGGAATTGACGGCTGTATCATAAGAATATGATGGCCGATGGGTGTATCGCTGGATCACGGTTGGGTTCGTCCACATTGTTGGTGTGCTCAACCAACAGGAGTGGGTGGGCTGGGGTGGGGTGGGGTGGGGTGGGTTAACTCTCTTCCCAGGTCTCTCATCCTGGGTGGTGATTTTAACGCACACCACTGGCTCTGGCGCAGTGAGCGGTGTGCTGCTCCGGGTCAATTATTGGCTGGGATTTTGGACAGCTTGGGCCTGGAGATCATTCACTATGGAACCCCCAGGCGGTATGGAGATGAAATTCAAGAATCCGTGGTGGACATGTTTTTGTGCTCCTCTGGCCGCGTCTCCCCGTTTTCTTTTAAGGTATCCATGGACCTTGGGAGTAGCGGCCACTTTCCGGTGGCGCTATTGCATAATGGATCTCTCACCCATGCTTTCACTGGATGTAAGCAATCCAATTACCCAGTAGTTAATTCTGGAGAATATGCCCCATGGATCGGGCGTTGGGTAGGGAAATGAGTAACCTCTTTGAGGCAGAGCTATCATCCTTCGGGCTGTTATCCAGCTTGGTGGACGTCAACTTATGTTAAAGCTGTTTGGGATAGATGGCGAGCCTGGCAGCGCTTTAAGCGGGTTTCGATGGCCACTAGACGGTTTGAGTTTGTTTGGGTTTTGCAGGAAATAAGATTTATTCTGCGTAAGAAGGCTCTCTTCGGCATGTGACTTTGTGAGCGTGTGTCTCAGGGTTTACTGCTAGAGTTTGGGCTCTTGTTCACCCTCAGGACTTCCCGTTCCACTATTCCCTGCATCTTCGACCAAGCAGGGGAGGTTCTTTGGGGTCTGAGGATGGCAGAGGCCTTGAATGATAACTTTGCTGCTGTTTTCAGTTCTTAGAAGGGTCCTCAACCACCTGATCGCTCGTCCCACAGCGATACTCCACTATCTTTGACTGTTACAATTGATTCCTCTCACTCAGAAGGCACTGTTGGAATTGACATGGTTTCATACGTCCACCTGAAGAGCCTGTCTGATGAGGGAGGAGGTGAGTTGCTTGTCTTTTATCAATGTAGATTTGACGGTGCACCTATTCCTCAATCTTGGCTGTTTTCTGTCCTCTCTTCTGTTCTGGCCAGGGGAAAAACTTGCATGAGTGTCACCAGTTATCGGCCAATAGTTCTCCTCTCCTGCCGTATGAAGATTTATGAGAGAATTTTGATCACCAGGTTGATTTGGCAACTGGAAAGTTCCGGTAGCCTGTTCGGCGGCCAATTTGGTTTTAGGAAAAACAGGGGAGCACTAGACATGTTCCTTTACCTTGAATCGGGCATTAGGGAAGCCTGGGTGAATGACTGCTTTGCAGCGGTTGTCTTTCTAGACATCAGGGCCACTTACTACATGGTTGATGTGGCTTGGGTGGGTCATTCATTTGGGGACATGGGGGTCAGCAAGAAGCTGAAAGATGCTATCATTGCACTCCTTGGGCTCAGACTCTTCGCGACTAGGGTTAACGGGTTCTGGTCCAATGTCTCTTCTACCGACAGGGGACTACCACACGGCAGCTGTATAAGCCGGCTCTCTTTGCTGTCGCGATTAACACTGTCTTTGTGGACATGAACCTTCGAGCAAATGTCGTCGCTTATGCTGATGACATGGTGGTCTGAGTTGTTGGGCAGGACTTACCGTTGCTTCTTGCTACTTTACTAGAAGTGCTCAGCAGTTAGCTGTCAGGGGCCAGGCTCTATCTGGTCCTAAGATGGAATTAATGATATATAAGAGGGGCCAAGTATGCGAGGGGTCCATTACTGTGTACGGCACATTGGTCAAATTTTGCCCCTGGGTTTGGTACCTAGGGTTCTGGTTGGAAACGTGATTAACGTGGGTTGGTGATGCTAATGCCGTTAGGGAAAGCATTTCCTCTCGTCTGAGGATATTGAAATAGTTTGCCACAAATAAGCTGGTGGCAAGGCGGGCCATTGTAACCACGTTAGGGCCTGCACTGATTTCCACCTGCCGTTTTTGGTTAGTTACAGGTTTGCTATCCAAAGTGTCCACGTGGCATTGAATGAATGCTTGAGAGTTGTGTTGGGCTGTTAGCCGTCAACCCATTTCTTGGTTTTGCTGGTTTAAACGGGTGAACAACCCGCTGACATCTGCGCTAAGGGACTTCTGACCAGAAATCTGTCATAAGGCTATCACTAGGGGGAACACCGACCCACTTGCCCATATACAGTTGGACTACATAACGTTACCATTAAGCGCTCCGGACACCGGTATTGTTGGACACTTTGGGGTTTGGAGCCATTTTGCTCCTGTATGAGGACCTCCGCAGGTTCACCATCCCGTGCATGGTTCATCCGCTGAGCCCGTGGGCATGGTGTGTCGCAGCTCAGGGTGCTCTGCTTCCAGCGGAACCGTCTCTCGGGCTTCGGGCTGTGGACTCTTCCTCTTCCTCGCCCGTTGGGAATCTCTGTTTAGGTGCTCCACCTTGCATTTTGTTATTTTCTTGCCGGTCTTCCTTCTGTGTTTCTTGGTGAGCTGATAGCTATGTTGATTGCTATCGATATCGGGCTCGACTTACGGTTGCCTAGGTTCTGTGTCTTTTCCGATTCAGCTGCAGGATTAGGCTTCCTAAGACGGTGCTTCAGGTCCTTGATAGTCTTTCACCCAATCGCTTTTGAGATTGGGTGGAAACTGTTTCAGATCTCTCAGTCAGGCGTCTCAGTCTTCCTGGCCTGGGTGCCTGGTCATTCGGACATCTTTGGGTATGAGGCTGCGGATGCACTTGCCTGTATCGGCCATTAGTCCAGAAGCTACCCTGTTCTTTTTTCTGCTGGCCCGAGGGATTTGGGACCAGTTATTTGTGCGATTTCCGATGAGGAGTGGCAGGCCCGGTGAAGCGGGGGTTCCACGGGGTGTAAAATCTATGAGATAAACCCGTCAACCTCTGTACCAGTCACTATCAGGCACCTGCAGCGTATGGACTCTGGCCTGGTATGAGACATGTCCAGCTGCGGGCAACCCTCTATCGGCTTGGGTGGTGTGACTCACCTGTCTGCGTCTGTGGTATGGGGACCGAAGCTGTTCAACATTTTTTTTGTCATGTCCTCTTTGGGCAGCACACCGACGCCAACCGCTGGGCGATGAGGGCGTCCCTATGCGTGAAGTCCTGGGGATGCCCCCACATTTGGCATCAATGCGACATTAACTTAGGGTAGTGTTAGACTTTTGCAAGGCCACTGGATGTTTTACTTGGTTTCTCGCCCCGTTTCGATTGGTACATTATGTGGGGTTTCAGTGTGGGGTTGGGTGTTTGGCTTTCAAGTTGTTTTAGTTTTAGGTTAGGTTAAGCTAAGTAGCAACCCTTCCAAATGTCAAGCTAGTAGCAGTCGCCACTTGGCCAGTAGACCTTACAAAGCATTCGCCATTTTACAATTTCTACTCGCCACATACCAAATACGTCTTCTATGATGCAAGGTTTTTCTAATTTATGCATTAACAAAATTGTGCAATTTTCAAACTCCAGTATTAAAGGCACATAAATCCCTCCGTTCTGGCCGCTTTACTCTGCGTCACCTACGCTAAAATATAGTTCAAACGACCGCAGCGCGCATTGCTCTAGACACTAGTCATACTCATTTCGGGGCCGCTGCAACGTGACACATCGTACGACCAAGTCGCACTCTTGAGCGAAGGATTAATTATCCTTCCTCCAGGGCCGCGGCTTGCCATCGATGTGGCGGGAGTTATATACCGCTCGGACCGAGCCGTTTAAAACAAGCCTAATAACATTCACGCGCCACTACTGACATCTGCATCGTACCCTTAGACCAGCAAATGAAAGGTAAATCAGTTTATATAAAACTATTTCCGGTAATATATCGAGTGAAACTGTTAAAATATACCGGAGGGAGTTATGTGCCTTTAATGCAAAGAATCTAGTTTTATAGCCCTTTTAAATCTGAGCACGCCGCCGCAAACCGTTCGTCTCTAACTTATACGGTTCCAAAGATATATCTTTTTTAGTGGCATGCTCTGTAGCTAGTCGCCGTTTTGGCGAGTAAGGCTAAATTCCAAGTCGCCAACTGTTGATTTCCACTCGCCAAATGGCGAGTGGCGACCGACATTGGAAAGGGTTGCTAAGTAGGTTAGTTCTGAGCACATGATCTTTGGGGTTTTTAAGTTCAATATAATCATAGTCCAAATCCAGTTAACGTTGTCAGCTGAAGATAAGGTTATGGAGAACTAAAATAAAATGACCTTAGTCTTTGCTTACATCTTCAAGTTTTAAACCATAGGGAGCGAGGTCTCAAAATTAACATGACTGTGTGAACTATTTACTTTTTCATTGCGAGATTCGGAAAGCCAGTTGAATTGTTTCCGCGACTGCGTATGTCTGCAACAATCCAGAATTCCAGCGAGATAACACACGTTAAATCTAGACACACGCTAGTGTGTTGCCATCCAGCACGAAACATGGGCCAAAACTTGGACGGAACCTGAACATAAATACGCATTTCTAATGTTCCGTTTTTTTACCAACAAAATTGAGTGGACAATAGATATACCGTACACACGAAAGACGAGACCGTACCAAGTACAATAAAAAAAAAGCGAAAAAAGCCAACAAATTAACTGAACGAAAAACGGCTTCGCCGTTTAGAAATAAAGCATTAGAGCTCGTACCCCCATACTCACAGCTGTGACAGTACACGAATAAAAACGGATTAGAGTTCACTCGATCGCAACGAACTATAATTTGAACTTCAATTCTAGGGAACAAGGATTGTGACATGCCAGCCTCCATGCACACGTATACATGTACATCATAAACAATCAAAATAGCTGGATATTCCACATACACAAAAACACAATATTAAAAAAACCTGTATAATACACAAATTACGCGTACGCAATCACGCATACGCACACAAACATTAAACATTTCAAACACAAACTGCATTCACTTTTTGACATAACCACTGAGTATAAATAGTCCTTGTTCCCTCGAAAGAGTTAAAATTATAGTTTGTTGCGTTCGAGCGAACTCTAATCCGTTTTTATTCGTGTACCTTCACAGCTGTGAGCATGGGGATACGAGCTGTAATGATTTTTTTTAAACGGCGAAGCCGTTTTTTGTTCATTTAATTATACCAGGAGTGTAATAAACCCTACGGACGTGGTATATCATTTTGCTTCTGATTATACGTATAGACTCTGTATCCATGCGATGCGCGAGCGACGGACAACTAACTAACTAGTGTATTGTGTATTCTCACAAGGCCAGTCTTTAATGTAGACTGCTTGCTTCATTTACCCTTTACCTTGTGATTTCTTTCTTATTTAATATATAAATAAGTCTCTTTTTAAGGAAATGTTATTATAAACGTCATTGGTTAACAGGTTTATTTTCAATCGGATGAACGGTTTGGACGATAAAAGCAAAAAACTGTTTTTTGGTGTCCATTTTTGGACGCCTGCTTGATTTCCGGGCTCAGAAGGAGAAATTCGACTTGGCACCGGCCGGATCCGGATTCAGCATGCGCAAGTTGGGGTAATGCTGTCCGTTGTCGAAATGTCTCAATATTTGCTGTTGAAAGTTATTTTTGGGTGTTTTCATCCAGTCTATTGCACATAATTACGAAGGTTTTTCGTTACCGCCATTTTATTTATGACGTCATACAGGAAGCTGTACCACTTCATGGTTCCACATCCACCCTCTGACACTCTGGACTTATGGAATTTTTGTAGCTTTCGGGTTAGACCTTGAGTGTAAAGACTGGCTCTGGCTGGTAGACTCAACTCAATAATTAGGAGGCTCGTGGCTTGTTAAAGTTGACAAAGTTAACACTGAAAAACTACAAGTCCAGTTATTTTTTGGCGCCGAAATTTTACAACCTTTTACCTATAACGTTGTCAAGAAGGCAAACAATTTTAGTACGTTTAAAATGCAAACGTATGATTGGCTACACTGTCCTTGTGTGACACGGAATCTTTTTTTTTAAAACAATGAGCTAATCATCGATGTTTTGTTTCATGTTGTTAACTTAATAAATTGCGTTCGTTTTTTTATCCATGTTCTCTTAGGAACCTATTTTAGTTATTATTTACTATCTTTGCATATTGTACAAATGGTGTTTTTTTCCCAAATGACGTATTTT